>JAQZBX010055772.1:0-18333 GCA_029593785.1 Cabassous unicinctus | reverse complement strand
ATGTATTTTAAAGGTGGAGTCTCAATAGGATTTATTGGATATGGGCTGAGAGAGAATAAAAAGAGACAAAGATGGCTCTAAGGGTTTTGGCCTGAGCAAACAGAAGGATGGAGGATATATATTAGTTATTTATTAAGATGGGGAAGATCAGATTTTGGAAGGAAAAATCAGGAGAGTTAGATATTGGATAAGTTGATGTGAGATCTAAGTATAGATATACAAGGACAGGCAGTTACACATTTTAGTCTAGAGTTCAAGAGAGAGTAATGGACTAGAAATATAAATCTGGTAGTCATCAACTTAGAGAAATTATTTAAAACCATGGGACACCTATTCAGTGAGTTTAGACTGAGAATAAAGTGGTTCAAAGACTGAACTCTAAGGTACTGTAAAGTTAGAAAGATCCAGCACAGGAGACTGAGATTTCAGTGAACTAGAACAAAAACCAGGAGAGAATAGCATCCTGGAAACCAATGGAGGAAAGTGTTTCAAGAGGGAGTGATGGGAAGCAGGTGTGGCTCAAGCAGTTGAGAGCCCACCTCCCATATGGGAGGTCCTGGGTTCAGTTCCTGGTGCCTCCTGAAAAAATGAAAAAACAACAAGCAAAACAAATGAAAAACACCAACTCAGGGAAGCTGATGTGGCTCAGTGGTTGAGCGTCAGCTTCCCACATACAAGGTCCCAGGTTCAATCCCCGGTACCTTAAAAAAAAAAAGAAAAAAAGGAAAAAAAAAGAGGGTATCATCAGCTGTGTCAAATGCTGTTGATAGGTCAAATGACAGGAGGCTCAGAATTGATCCTCAGTTTAGTAATGTTGGTGAGCATGCCTGTCAAATGTAATTTTGGAAGAGTGATGGTGGTGAAAGTTTTATTAGGGTCCATTTACTCCCACGAGGGAGGAGTATGTTTTCATATTAGGTATTTGTAAACAGAGCAAAATTATTTTAAATACCTATACTTAAATGGCATTTTTTCCCCAAACCTATTATTCAAAACAAAACCAAAACAAAACAAGAACATATTCAAAATTAGATGTATACTTGTAAAGGGGACAACCCAAATATAAAAACTTTGATTACATGAGCCTATATATACTAATAGATTTATTACCCCCAATTTACCAGTTCTATTTTCAGCAAAGTGACATCTATCAAAATAGTAAACTTCTGGACAGCTGCCAGTCCTCTTAAGAGTGCAATCACCCATGTTTCCACATGCTGAGCCAATGGCCAGGAGAGCCAGTCAATCATTCTGAAAATTGAAAACAAATAAAACTTAATATTGATAATATTTTCAGCATTATTTAGTTACGAATAACATAAGTTATTGTATAGAACCACTCATTTAATGACTCAGTATTTACTGAGCTTGCTTATGAAAGGCACTGCGCAAGATGTAAACATGAGTGTGATGGGTGCTTGTTCTCAAGGAGTTTCCTACCTTGTGAGCTGAAAATTTCTTATACTTAACATATTTCCATAAAAAGAAGTTTTGATAAATTATCGTTTTGAAGAAATGCAAAATTTTAAATTAATGGTATACAATGACATCAAGAATTTATTTGGCAAATTTACTCTAAGAAGAGCAGTTCAAGTATAGCTATCTGAAGTAAGATATATGGATAAGAATCAAGACTTCTCATTCCTGTTGATTAGAGTCTATTATAAAATGAACTCTTAAATAAGACTGTATTTGGAATCATAAAACAGGTCTTTGCATCCCTTTCAAAATCTTACTATACAAAGACAAAAACAGTAAACTTCAAATAGCTAAAGGGCATCATGTGTGTAAATATCCTAATGGTTTCATTTTGCAGTAAGATTTTTTCTTCTTTAATATCAACCCAAGTTAATTGAAGAAAGACAAAGTATGGGGTCTGACAGAGACTGTGGCTAAAGTTAAGACATCTTACACACTGAGGACTAGTACAACATTTGGGAAACAATTGGATCAAATGTTCACATTATTTAATCCAGTAATCCAATTTTTGGGATTATATACTAAGGAAACAGTACAGGAATAAAACGTAGGTATTTTAAGTCAGAGTGGTCTGGTTTTAAAATCTCAATTCACCATTTATTACCTTGGGGACCCTAAATACCTTATGCAAGTTATTTTACTTCTCTGTCTCATTTTCCGTATCTGTAGATCACATCTAAGCATGCTTATTTTACAGGGCTGTTGTGGTGATTAAGTGAGTGAATACATAACACTGCAAGTATTCATTATCATTTCCTCTCTTCCAAATACTAACACGTGACAATAAATAAATGCCTTAATTGTACAAAATTTCAAATATAAATATTAAGTACATAAATATGCTGTAACTACAATGTCAGAAGAACTGACTTCTAAATTTATCGATAGAGTTATTTTCACAATAGCTTTTTTATAAGTTTCCATATTAATCCTGGAATGTTACCTTTATTCAGGTTTTTGCTTTTAAGATTAAAATGTTCCATCAAATGTTTAGAATGGCTCCAAAATCCAAATGCATGTGAACTACAATTCATCTCTATGTTCCCTCCATTCCCTACACAAATTTTACTTTTCTCCTTGTTTTTTCTGGCTATTCTCTTCCAACAAAGGATGGTTACAAGTCATTGAAGAAGTCTGTGATAGCTGTTCTCTATCTTCCAACTATTGTTAGTCTGATTCTCATCAAAGTTTGCAGCCACTTTACATACACGGAATAAGAAAGCAGAGACACACTTGTATTTGTGTATTCACTATTGCTCTGCCTGTGATATGGAAAAACTGCAAACAACGTAAGTGTTCATCAAAAAGGAAATGGCTGAATATACCATAATACTGCTACTATGATATATTGGAACACTATGTAGAAGTTTTAGAGAATGAAATATATCTATATGAATCTAGCCCCAGAAATAGAACATGGAAAGATCTGAGATATTGATGAATTTAAAAAGACAAGAAATCCACTAAGTTTTGTTCCTTTTCAGTTTAAAAGAAAATCATCTAAGTATATATACTTTTTGAATATAAATATACATACCTAAAAAGGACGTGGTGGACATATCTCCTTCACTCTGTGCACACTCTTTCTAGTGGCACTGCCAGAGTAGGGCCAGACAGGGCCCTCTAGAACACAGCACCTGAGGCAGTAACCCCATTTTGCTTAGGTCTAAGGGCAGAACTGGTAAAGGGTACATGGGCAGAGTAGAAAATTCCATTTGGCTATGGCTCTTCATTATCCCTCATCACTCAGCCACCCTTTTCTTCTATACTCCCTATTTCCAGCTCTCCATCTCATAAGCCTCCATTCTTTAACTTCTGTCATGTATACTCAATCTCAAGAAGACCCTGAAGAAAATTCAAGTCAGAGATAACACACTAGAAGGTATTCACACAACAAATATTTGAGTGTACCTTATACGCTAGGTACTGTGTTAGGCGCTAGGAATATAATAGTAAGACATGACTTTTGCCCTAAAATTAGTAAGAAAAATTAGGAAATTTGTCAACAGACACATAATTAACAAATAATGGCACTGGTATTTGAACTAAGCTCTGGTGGTGTGCAATGCTATGTTTTTTGCTACATTTTATATTCCACTTTTGCTTCAATTTGATTGGACTTGCATATGCCCAAACCTTCTCAGGCACAGGTATTTTAGGATGAATTATTTCTGTGGTTATCGACAATAATCTTATCCACCATGTATTGATTCCTATTGGTTCATGTTCTAAAGACACTTTACTTAACCCTGATATACTGGTTTAATTTCTTACTATTTAAAGAACATTTAACAGCAGTTGTAATTTTTCTACTTAAAAGACTTGTCACCTGCTTTACATTGTGAGCTCAAGAACAGTGATCTTGTTGTTGTCATTGTTTTTTTAATGCTATGTATTTTTGGATTCTAGTACTTAGCGTACTGCCTGGCATTGAGTAGGAGTTCAAATTTGTTGAATAAGTGAAACAATTTTTTCTATCATTAATTTTAAAACCTTAACATTAAAATAGACATTATGAAAGGCCACAAGATAGATTTAATCTTAATTTATAGAGAATAAAACCATTTTATACTTTTAGATAGCAACTTGAGGGCTGGATCCAGCACATAGTTTTATTTACCCCGATGTTTTAAATATTGGGCAATTTCACATAGAAAATGATCAGGCTTATTTTTAAAAATCAGATCAAGCAAGACTGCTCAAATTTCCCTGTGGCAACAGTCAACTGGAGTTGAGTATCAGCTTTCCTTTTCATAGGAGCTTGGGTACTCCAGTTAAGCACATTCTCCACTACTCCCAATTCCCTACTATTTCACTTATAGTTTGGCCTATTTCATTCTTTAATGTTATCTGCCTGGATCTGGTATGGTATTTGTATTTGTAATCCTTTGGATTACAGTACAGAGAGAAAATAAACTATTAATCTAAGAAAATGATAGTAAAACAAGATAACTGCTATGACTGGGGAATTATAGAGTAAGAGGAAATACAGGGTGGGAATATGGTAAAAATAAGTATCACTATTATGTAACAGCAATATCCCTTTTGATTACATTTTCCATAAAAGAATAATTACTACAGGTAGATGATGGGTTAAATTGGATTATGTTGGCTAAACTGAAAATGCAATATATTTTCTATGTAACTTCCCATAAAAACAAATAAGTAAAATTAATTCCCAAATACATTTTGAAAACAAAATAAATTCATAAGTTAAAGACTATGACAGTTTTTTTAAATGGTTGAAAAATCGAGACTGTTTATAAAGAGTGCTGAATGCCAAGAAAAGGAATTCACTCTGGAACCAGACTTGGATTCTAACACCAAGTCCACCATTTACTACCTGGGTAAGCTTGGGTAAGTTATTTAAACTTTTAGTTTCCTAAAGTATAAAATGGGACCATTAACAGTATTTACCTCAAAAGACTTGGTGAGTATTAAATGACTTATGGCATGGAAAGGGAAATGTTAGCTATTATTACCTGTGGAACGAAGAGGAAGGACTAAGTGGTTTTTAATTTCACTTTCAGCTCTGAAATCTATAATTCTCTGAATCATCCTACTTTACTATTTTTATTCATAAAAATATTCATCATAAAGAAAAATTTTAGCACTGTTGCAGTCACACCTATGAAGCAGGGAGGCTCCTAAACAGGACATATGTAAAGATGGATGAGATAACAGTTTCTTAAAAGTAATGAATGATGAGAACTTTATAGGCTTGGAAATCAACTACATACAGATCAGAATGGATAAAGTGAAAAGAATAAAGGGAAAGAGGAAAATAAAAGAACAGATGTAGAAAGAAAACCCTAAACAGCATAATGTCATAGAACTTCTAGAATTTCAAGAACAATGCATACAAAGTATCAAGAAGATGACCAAAAAAAATAGACCACCAAATATGACAAGAAGATCACTATATATTGAAAGTGGTGAGGACAGCAGCCACAGCAGGAACAATAATACGTATTAATACAGCCTTTTCTCCATTATACAAAGCACTTTTACAAATTTCTGCAAGTTCAAGAAGGAATGAGCAAAAAGAAATTGGAAGTAAAAGTTACAAGTAAATTAATTCAATTACATGTAACACCAAAAGGAAAGAAGAAAGACGAAAAGCTAGAAGTGCCTTTTAAAGCACTGGAGCTAAAAGGGGAAGGTGGGGAAATTCAAAGCCCCTGGAATTTGTATTACAGAGAGTGAGATCACTACACATGTAGCTTTCTGAAGACCCAATATAAATATCTAATTTTATATGTTATTAATGACTATAATTTTATAATAGGTACATCTTTTTAAATGAGCTTAATACTTTCATGAAAAAAAAAAAAACAAAAAAACAAATATTTTAAAAAGCTCAAAACAAAAATAGGCAGATACGAAACAAGGACTGTTAAACTGGAAAAGCTCAATTACAAAAACATAGACATTGAAATAAAGAAACCCAAAAGGTGGAATAAGCTCTATAGATGGATATCTTTGAAGAGAAAATTAACGCATTGTAAGACTGTATTGATGCTCTCCCCCTGCAGATATCAAAAAGAGTTTGCTCCCTCATTTCCTTCATGTTTTTACTTTACGGTCATCTTTCTCAGTGAGGTCTTCCTCAACTACCTTATTTAAATTGCAAATGACTCTATACTTCATATCCTCTTTTTTTTTTTATTAATAATTTTTTTTTAAAAAGATACTTGGATTACATAAATGTTACACAAAAATTATAGGGATTCCCATGTGCCCCACCTCCCACAACCTCTCAGATATCCCTCTTCTCATCTACTTTTTCCCAAAAATATTTATCGTTATGTAATATACCACCTTATTTTACTTAACATGTTTAATAAAATCTAAAACAGCATTTCCATATTTTAACATATATGAAAACAGGATGCATCTTGGAATCAATGAAATTTGTTGTTAGTGTGCTGTCTGCCTTCCCTAACTAGAAAGTAAGCCCATAAGCTCAGAAAATTTTATCTGTTTATTCAAGAATGTTTTGAACACGGCCTGGTGCTCATGATAAGCGCTCAGTAAGTGTGAATTGAATAAATGCGAGAAGGATAAATAATATTAAGTTTACACCTAGAAACATGAGAAAAAACTGTAAAACATCAAGATAAAGAGAAAAACATAAAAGCTACCAGAAAAGCCTGACAACACACAAAACAATGAAATTCAGATTGACAGTAGACTTATCATCAACCATAGATGTCAGAAGAAAATGAAGTATTATATTCAAAACATTAAGAGAAAGTTAATGATCAAACTAGAATTCTGTACCCTGCTAAATCATCTAATTAAGACTAAGGGAGAAAAAAGACATTGCAAAAAGACAGTGGCTAAGAGTATATTACCCATAGTTCCTGGTTGAAAGTGAAAGTAAAGTACATAGCAAAAACAAAGAAACAAAAAAGGGAACACAGAGGGAATGAATGAGTTGCAGGAAACAATAATGAGCAAAGAAAGTAGTAAAATATGTTGATTATCCAACTGTCTCCTGACTACAATAGTGATTGTATATACGTTTTAAAATTTAAAAACAAAAACAAAAAGAAAAGCTAAATAAGAAATGGATTTGTGAATTATTGGGATGCCTATCAGAGCTAAGGTAAACAATTCAGTCCAATTGATTTGGAGAGTTCTTAAACATCCTTTTATACTTGATTCCATGATTTCAGTTTTAAACATTTTCTAAGTCTTTCATTATCCACAAAATATAACTGAAAATATCTCTTCCTTTCAAATCTGCAATACCAACCATAGTGTCATGAAGAATTACCTGCAAAGAGCTTGGGTCATACTTGCATCTTTTACATTTGGATCCGTAGTAAGGCTCCTGATGAGAACTGTAATCATCTGTAGAGGAATATGTTGCACAAGGCTTGCCAATGCCACAGAAGGTTCAAACGATGCATCTGTTTTTTGTTTTGTTTTGTTTTTAATTAAAAAGAAAAAAGAATATGGCAAGAAGGTTTAAGTGAAATATTTAGAGATTTAGAGAAACTTCACACACAAAAAATTAATTGCAGCAAAAGTGTTACCTTAGAAAGCAGCTGTTAATGCTACACTTCATGGACAGACTAACTTATACAAAGAATGTAAACTTTCAGAAATGCTTGATTAAAAATGAGTAGCAATGATCATTCATTCTATGGAAAGAGCTACTGCAATATAAACATTTCCATATTTAGTGCATGCTACTTTATTTTTTGCATTCTTTAATATTAAGTTATTATGCTAAACAGTTCATTCATAAAGCAGTAGTCGGAAAAGAAATTCAAGGTATTTCAATTCCCACTTTAGAGCTTAAATCTCTTAAAAAACAGAAATTAAGGTGAATAATTTTTGGGACTTTGTTTAAATTACATAAAAATTTAGCAAATCCAAATGATGTCTTTACTGCTACAGTAAACCTAATAGCTATGGCAACACAAGTGACCCAAGTAAAATTAACCAAAAAACAAAACCAACTGATTTATGTTATCTTTGGTAATTTTTTTTAGGTACCAGGCTCAGGGATTGAGCCCCATGCCTCGTATGTGGGAAGCTGGCGCTCAACCACTGAGCTACACTGGTTGGACCACTTGGTTTTTTCATTTGTTTTTTTTCTTTTTTTTTTTTTAAGAGGTACCAGGGATCAAATCCGGGACCTCATATGTGGGAAGCAGGTGCTCAACCACTCGAGCTACATCTGCTCCCCTTTGGTAATTCTTAATAAACATATTTAATTCATCAAATAATGCATGGAGCTTGATAAAACTTCACCTGTATTTCTTAAGATAGAGGGACACCTCCTTTACCAGTTCAATCTCTAGCAGCCAGGGAGTCCCTACTGGTGGTATAATTAGGGAAACTGGCTGTACCAAGTAGAGAGGAGGTGGACAAAGCTTTAGACCTATTATTTCACAACCTACAGACTTGGAATCTCTAAGGCAGAACATGGAATGTAGGCTTACAGGTAAAATTCCTAGGTGCAAAAGCATTTTATTGTCCTGTATCACTTGACATTCCCAGGCTCTTTTCTGATGATGGAATTCTTGGGCTCTACCCTGAGTACGACATCACCTATTTAAGCTATCATTCTCTTTCTCTTCTCTCATTCTACCTGTATCCCCTCTCACACACACTATTGCAGAGAGAAAGTATCAAGGTTCAAAAACACTGTTAACTGGGACAATCCAGTAAGAAAACAAACTACATGGGGCGAGCAGATGTAGATGAAGTGGTTGAGTGCCTGCTTCCCATGTATGCGATCCTGGGTTGGATTCCTGGTACCTCCTAAAAAAACCAACCAACCGACCCACAGACCAACCAATCGAAAAAAAACAACTCTTATCGGGGAGCAGATATAACTCAGTGGTTGAGTGCCTGCTTCTCATGTATCAATCCACTGTACCTCCTAAAAACAAAAACAAAAACTATATGGTGCATGAATAAAAGAGGGGGGGGATTCAAAAATAGGAAAAACTCATAAGATGATAGAGTTGGGTAGAATAATAACATGGTAAACATTATTATGTTACTATTAGTCACTAAGCTTTATATAGTAGCTGTCATCCTCAAAGCATTCCACAACTTGAACAGAGGCTGAATAATTAAGCAACTTGTTTAATGCCAAAGGTCTTTGACCTAGACATTCTCAATTTTTAAAATAGGAATGCTGCCTGTTTATAAGGTATAAAGTGATAGCCTGTATAGGGTAGTAAACGGAAATAAAATTTTGGGTGAGGGTATTAGGATTTGCCTCCAAAAGGAATATTTTCAGGGCAGAGACGCAAACTAGTGTGTACATATGGGAGAAACATAGTGAATTTCCAAGAGATTCTCCTGAAATACAATGACCCTTACCTGTGGAAGAGATGCTTGCAAAAACTTCTTGCAGGGAAGGTAGGAGTGTCGAGGGCTCGGCCTTCCAGATGTTCTGCAGCAAGTTACTCACTTTTGTCACTTGAGAGACATATTCACGCAACTCTTTTTCCTGGGTGGACACGCACTGAAAGTGGCCTATCGTTCGAACGAGCTGCTGACAGAAGGTGATTGACAATTTTCCCTTGGGGATGCATTGCACGAAGTCGGTCAGGAGATCGCTCAGTCGGGCACACAGCTGCGGCTCCGGCCTCTCACACACCATCCGTAACACCTCCACCTGCAGCAGGCTGAAGAGGTCCAGCACCGACGGGCAGCTTATGATCAGCTTCAGGCCGTTGTGAATATAATCCAGGATGGCTGCGTCCTTCCTGTCCAGCGAGTGGTAGCCCTGCTGAAGGAGGCCCAACACGAAAGTCTTGTTGAAGAAGGACTCGAACTCTGGTCGGTGGTAGCGTGCGTAGGCCTCCAGCACCTGGTGCCCCACCTGTCGCTGGAAGAGGTCCTGGCCCTCCAGAATGAGCCGGGTCGTCAGGTCAAACATGGCCTCGCACTGCGCCTCATCTAGCCAATTCTCCGCCGATTCTACCACCTTCCGCACAATCACCCGTTTTAGGGGCAGCGGGTGAGAAGAACTCACCAGGCCCTCCAGGATCTTGTCCATTGTCGCCGCGCGGCAAGGCCAGGGCCAGGGGGTAAGGAGCGGAACGCGGCAGACGGGAGGAGCAGGAAAGCTGCGGGGTGGAGGTGAACTTGGAGTTCAGCCGCAGCGGGACGGGCCACCGCCACCGCCGCCTCAGCAGCCACATTTATCGGGCAGGAGGGCCCATCCACGCCCTGGCGGAAGCTGGCGAGCCAGGCGAGCTTAAGACCCGACACCACTCGTGGCGGGTCTAAGGAGTTAGCGGCCCACACTTCGCCGCGGCCCGGAGCCCGCGGTCGCTGTCAGCATCAGCGCGGAGAGCCCAACGAGATACCCGGAGGCGGCGGGCGCTCAAGATTCAGGGTTGCTAGCCGGCAGATGGAGGAAAAGATCCTCCGTGTTTCAGTATAGGTGTGGGCGTCCGCGTAAGAACAAGTAGTGACAAGAAACCCTCCCTGGACTAAGTCGAAAGCCGCTGTCACGGAGGGTGCCGGGAGCAGCCGGCTGGAAAACAGGGAGGGTACAACCCTTGACCCGGATTCAGAAGCTCCAGCAAACAGGAAGTGAAGCTCTTAGGAGCCGCTGGAAAGGCCCGTCCCCCTCCGCGCTGGTCCCACCCCCTTCCTCAACCCCCACTTCCTCCGACACCCCCCCTCCCTTCTCCCCCGCAACTCGCCCACACCCTCCCGGCTGCTCTCAGACTTACCCCCCGCCCCTCCCTTTCGCTGCCGCGCAGGCGTGACCGCCTCCAGTCGAGCAGCGCAGCCATCTCGCGTCATTAGGCAGCGAGTGTCGAGTCACAGGCGGCTTTCCGGGCGGAGTAGCCGCGCGCGGCTCTGCGATTCCGGTCGGCTATTCTCTGTTGCTTCAGGACGGGTCGATTACTCTTGAAAGCCCGAGGAAGTCCTACCCACGTAACATCTTGTGAATATGAAATTTTGGAAATGCGAGGAGAAGAGCTTCTGGGGAGAAAATAAGGACAAGAACTCAAGCTAGGGTTGAGGAGAAACTCTGTTAATGTCCCCGGTCGTTGACCAAGAAATGCGCAAGGTTTTTTGTTTTATTAGAACTCATAAATGCGAGTGCCTTTCTCCAACGTTGTGGTTATTACAGTAAGGACAATCTTGGCGGCGGCATACATTTAACTCCGTGACCATCAGCATTAGTGGAGGTTTGATTCGTCAGACTTTTTAAAAATTTAGTGGGCTTTTGTATCATATCAAAAATTTATAACTTGTCCAAAAATGGGAGGAGAATAAGGAAAATGGCAGATGAGAACAATGAAAGGTGTATATATAGATATACTTGTGTCATGAAACAGTGCTTTGAAAATAGGAAACTACGTGAAAATATTACAAGATGTAATTTTTGTATAAGTTAACATTAAAGATGGTTTATAATAAGGAAGAACAGATGCAGTGATCATGCTTTAAAGTTAAATTCCAAAGGTTCACGAGGAAGAATTTAAACTTTAACCAGAGGCCTTTGCATCAGGAAATCTTGGTTATAGACACCTGGATTGACGGGAGTTAAAGTTCAGGCTTGATAAATGTAGTTGTGGAAATGGACACTAGTGACCTGTAATACAGACAAAATTCTAATTCATCCGAAATGTCTGCTGGAAGTTGAACAGAACTGTAAATTAATTTCCTAAATAGTGTTACAGTTTTTACGTAATTGCAAACATGATTACACCAATATATTTAATACATCAATTAGAGTAATTTTGAGGAATGAGTAGAAATTTAGAGGAGAGTAAAGGAAAACTTGAGACTGAGGTGGTTTGTAGGAAGAGATTTGCTAAAATAAAATAGAGAAGACCATTAGACTGGGGACGGGGACTAGCGTTGTCCAATCCCTGACCCACAAACCCATGTAACAAGATAGGAGTTTGGGAGAGGCTGCCTCCCCGCCCCACCCCAAAAGCCTGTTGTGCTAGGACATGGAGCCTTAACACCAGTCAATCAGAAATAGACACCTTAGGAGGGGGCTTCCCACTGGAAATGGCCCAAATAAGTCAATGCAGCTTAAATATCTAATTTCTCCCATGCTTCTGTTTACTCTATAAAAGCTTTCCCTTTCCACTCCTTCATTGGAGCTCCTTACCCCTATAGGTTTGGCACTACCTGATTCATGAATTGTTTCTTGCCTATAATGTTGATAAAATTTTAATTTTTATAGATTGGAGAGAAAAGACAAGGGGGTAGTTGATAATCTGAAAAGCAGCCATGCTACAGCACAGGATGTGGTGGGTTTTGAACTTTTCTTTTTCAAATAGGAAGAATGTAAAGCAAAGAAAGTTTTACTTTACTGGGAAAGACAAAAATAATGTAGAAAGTAAAGTCATGGGAAGTGGATGTGGCTCAAGCGATTGGGCTCCCATCTACCAAATAGGAGGTCCAGGGTTCAATTCCCGGGGCCTCCTGGTGAAAGCAGGCTGGCCCAAGCAGAGAGCTGGCGCAGCAAGATGATGCAACAAAAAGAGACACAGAGGAGAGACAATAAGAGACGCAGCAGACTAGGGAGCTGAGGTGGCGCAAGAAGCTGAGCGCCTCTCTCCCACTCTGGAAGGTCCCAGGATCAGTTCCCGGTGCTGGCTAAAGAGAATAAAGACACAGAAGAACACACTGCGAATGGACACAGAGAGCAGACAGCGAGCGCAAAAACAATGGGGAGGTGGTGGTGAATAAATAAATCTTTAAAAAGAAAAAAGAAAGTAAAGTCATAAGAAGAGGGAATGGTAGGAATGTGGATTTGAGGAAGAACGGAGAATATTTGGAATTAGCCTTTGTGGGGGATATGCTTGGGAGCCAACTGAGAATGAAAGAAGATTGCTGAGCAATGGCAGTGAAGAGAATATTCCAAATCAAACAGGAAAATAAATTGGTTAGTTAAAAGTTTAACAAGTAAATTACTTTGAATCATCCATAACATTTTTTGATTATGCTTGCTAATCAAAAGGGGAAGGAAACTAACAAAGCATCAGGGAAAAGAAGAAAGCCTTTCCCTGATGCAAAGTTAGATGATGATGTATTTGACTCTCTCCTTATCCCCGTGGTACCACTTCCGCCACCCCTTCCCTATGAGGGAGCAGTCGACAGTGAGGCTGAGGAAGACAGTTCAGATGCTTCTGAAATGGTCTCTCCTCCACACACCAAATGGGTACCCAGTTTGCACAGAAAACATCTCCCTCAGCAGGGTGATTCCCCTTGAGGCCAGTGCCAGCAGGCATTGATGACCAGGAGAGACCAAGAGAATACTTATTTTTCATACCCCATTTGTGATCTCTGACTTGTAATTGGAAAGAATCTCTGGTTATTGGGATGACCCCCAAAAATTGGAATACTTGTTCTTCTCCATCTTTGCCACTTATAACCTGAATTGGGCCAAAAGCCAAGCCCTGCTAAATGTGCTTCTAACATCCTAGGAGAGACAGATGGTCTTAGAAAAGGCACAGCACCAGGCTGACTTTCTAAGTAACAGTAACCCAACTAGCCTGGTCCATGTCCCCAGAGATTAAGCAGTCCCTCAAGCTGAGCCAAATTGGAACCCAAATGATCAGAATGACCAGGCTAAGTTTGATCACTATAAAGCCCATATTATAGAAGGGCTCAGAAAAAGGGTACCAAAACCAAAAAGCTTCAGGAAAATCCAGGAAATAGTTCAGGACTCAACTGAAAATCCATTCACCTTCTTAGACTCTTTGATGCCTACAGGCAGTACACTGACCTGGATCCTGACAACCAGCACGTTATAAGCATGTCTTTTATCAACCAGAATGCACCTGACATAACAAAGAAACTTCAAAAACTAGAGGGAGGACTGGGTATGCCTATGTTACAATTAATTGAGATTGCTTTTAAGATGTTTAATAGCTGAGAATCCACTCTCGAGAAATAGCAGAAAAAGCGCAAGCCACCTATAAAGCCAGCCTTATATAAGCTGCCATAAGTCAGAACTTTGGAGGTCTGTGGGCTCTGAGGCAAAGCAGCAACAGAGACACTCTACAAAGGGTAAGACCTCCAGGCTGTGTTATTGGGATTGGCCAAAACAATTGGACAGCTTGGCATACCTGAAAATATACAACAGATAGTGCCAACGGAGGTATGGACCGCTGGAAGGCAGGACGAGCCATTGACGCTCAAGCAGTTAAGGTCTACCACATCTAAAACGGTACCCACTCCAGCAGGAAGCCAGAGGAGATCTCACCCTTAATAGACAAGTTTCTGACCTGGGCATTGCTTAAGCCTTGCCAGTCTGATTACAACACCCTGATCTTGCCAGTACTCAAACCAGGCATCCAGGAGTATAGATTTGCACAAGACTTGAGAACCATCAGCCAAGTTGTAGAAGACATACACCTGGTAGTACCCAACCCTTATACCCTCCTAATTAACACTGCAGAAGATTATACTTGGTTCACAGTTTTGGATTTGAAGTGTACCTTTTCCTGCATCCTCTTGACCAAGAGTCTCAACACATTTGGTTTTGAATGCAAAGACCCCAAAACGAATGAAATAGCAGTACTGTTCGACAGTACTACCACAGGGGTTTACAAATGCCCCTATGCTCTCTGGCCAAGCTCTATCAAATGATCTGCTGGGGTTACAGCTCAAGGATGGCATATTCTTGCAGTATATAGATGACATTCTTATTGCCAGTAAAACTAAGGAAGCATCCTTATGCTAAAAGGATTGGCTGAAAAGGGATATAATGTCTCTGAAAAGAAGGCTCAGATCTCTCAAACTCGAGTTAAGTACCAGGCTTCAAACTCTGTGAGGGGCAGCGAGCTCTCCTGCTGAGTAGAAAAGAAGTCTTGTGTTGGGTGTCAAAGCCTAAAAACAGGAAAGAAGCTAGAAGATTCCTGGCATGCAGGACTTTGTGGAATATGGATACCCAATTTTGGACTCATAGCAAAGCCACTATATGAGGCTTTGAAAGAAAATGATAAAGAACCTCTAGAGTAGATACCTTAATGTAGGCTTTCCTTCACAGAATTAAAACAAAAACTCATGACTGCCCCAGCCCTAGGCTCCTAGACCCCACAAAAGAATTTCATCTGTTCATGCATGAGAGACAGAAAATCGCTCTTAGGGTCCTAACCCAACCCTTTGGTGGAAACACCAGGCCAGTAGCCTACCTATCCAGACAGCTGGATACTGTAGCAAAGGGGCTGGCCTGCCTGTTTAAGGGTAGTGGCTGTTACCTGTGACCTCCTCCAAGAAGCTGAAAAGTTCACCTTGGAACAGCCTACCACAGTCTGCACTCCCCATTGTGTCCTAACATTGTTAGAACAAAATGGGGGCATTGGTTAGCCATGGGGTGACTGAGCATATACCAAGCCACCTTATTAAATAACCCAAATATTGAATTAAAGGTTATCACCAAGCTGAACCCTGGGACTCTCCTACCTGAACCAGTGGGGACTGAATGGGCACAACCCAAGCATGATTGTTTGCAACTTATTGAGGAAATATACTCCAGCAGGCCAGGATTTACTGATATGCCTTTGACAGACCCATATCTTGAGCTTTTTACAGATGGCAGCAACTACATGGACCATGGGAAGTGCCATGTGGGATATGCGATAGTCACTCTCAATGAGGTGATCAAAGCAGAAGCACTGCCCCTGGGACTTAGGCCCAACAAGTAAAGTTGGTTGCCCTGTCTTGAGCACTTCTGATGAGTGCCAGTAGGAGAGTAAACATATACACTGATTTCAGGTATGCTTTTGCCATTCTACACGCACATGGGGCTATATGGGAAGAAAACTATTGACATCTGGCAATAAGAACAGAAAACATGGAGATCTAATTTTTTTTTTTGGAGGGGCCAGGGATTAAACTTCAGACCTCGTATGTGGGAAGCCAACGCTCAACCACAGAACCACATCAGCTTCTCCTGAGTTGGTTTTCTTGTTTGCTTGTTTTTAGGAGGCACCTGGTACCAAACCTGGGACCTCCCATGTGGGAAGCAGGTGCTAAACTGCTTGAGCCATGTCTGCTCTCCTAGATTTAATTTTAAAACTCTTAGAGGTGGTGTTCCTGCCTAGACAATTAGCAGTAATGCATTACTGAGGACACCAGAAAGCTGACACAAAACAGACTACTGAAAATCAATTAGCGATCAGGCCACCAAAGCATCTGCTAGACACCCCTCCATCAACTTTGTCCTCCTTAGTTGTAGCCTCTACTCCAGAACTAAATCTCCAATTGTTTGGAAACCCCAAATATTCTAAAAAAGATTTGCTGAGAGCTGAAGAATGGGGATTTACACAGTGAACAAAAGAGAGCTGGCTAAAGAGTGAGGAAGGGAAAATCCTCATTCAAGAAAGTCTGATGAAGGCCGTTATCAGATATTACCATGACAAAACTCATTATGGCTGAGAGACTATGCCTCAATGGCTATCAAGTTTCTGGTGGGCCCTCAGTTGAGGAAGACTCTACAAGCTGTTAATTCATAGTGCCTAACTTGTGCAAAAATTAGCCCCCTTACAGGACCACCAGTTTTAAATAGAGGAGTACAATACAGAGGCCTGGGTGGAGGAGAAGATTGGCAGATAGACTTCACTGTTATGCCTAAGGTCTCAGGTGACTTTAAATACTTACTGATCTTTGTAGATATTTTCACAGGGTGGATAGAGGCTTTTCCCAGCATAACTGAAAAAAGCACAAGAAGTAGTATAGGCATTACTTAAAGAAATTATCCCCAGATATGGGCTCCCAGTTTTGATCTAGAGCAATAAAGGGAGCTGCCTTTGTTTCCAAGGTAACAAAAGAAGTTCCTAAGTTAGGCATAGAATGGAATCTGCATTCTCCTTGATGGTCCCAATCTACTGGAGAAACAGAGAATGAATCGGATCTTTAGAAGAAAACTATAGGGGAGTGGATGTAGCTCAGGCGGTTGAGCGCCTGCTTCCCACATATGAGGTTCCATGTTTGCTTTCCAGTACCTCCTAAAAACAAACGGTAAAACCAACTCTCATTGGAGAGCAGATGTAGCTCCGTGGTTGAGTGCCTGCTTCCTATGTATGAAGTCCTGGGTTCATTTCCTGGTACCTCCTAAAAGAAAATTATAGCCAAATTATGCCTAGATGGGAACTGAGAGTCTGGACAGGCCCCGGAGAATCCAGATAGTCCTTACAAAAAGATATGTGGAAGACCATTTTTCAAAAATGAGCAAATCTGTAGTCATCCTGTTTATTCTGAGATAGCATTTCTACAATATGTTATATCTCTGGAGGCAAACTTAAATGAAATTCAATGTTATGCTTCTAACAGACTTAAATTCCTTACAGATAATTCACTGTACAACATTAGTCTGGGAGATGGGTTACTGTTGCAGACTTGGAAAGTCTCCCATCTAGACTCACAACTTACCCCTAAATGGATGAGGCCCTGTTTAGTATTGCTTGCTACTCACTCTTAATTTGCAGGGCATCCAGCCTTGGGTCCATCATACCCAGGTAAAGCTCCTGGAGCTGTAAGAAGGGGATCCTCCTTCCATTTAATGGAAAACCTTCAACTATCCTGACAGGATGCCACTGGCCACCCAAAAATCCCTTTTGAAAACTTAAAGCTGCGAGTATTCTTGTGAACCCTTAGACATGTTTAAAACCCTATTCAGGAAAACCCACCCTGCCTAAAGGAATCCAGAGAAACAAGGAATATTTAACCTTGCTGGTTTTCTCATAACCACATATTTAGGCTTTTGGACCAACTATGTGATCTGCCAACATACTGTTTCTCCTAACTGTGCTCCTATGCCCCCAACTGTGGGTTGAACTTGTCCCACCAGTTGAAACAGGTTGGGGAAGTAATACTTGGACCCAGATATTGTCCAGTATTGCCAAAGTCCATAAACTATCAGATTGCTGGATATGTTATTGACTGCCATCGGCTGCTGGAGAATCAGACCACCATCTATGGTTAATAGCCTATCCTGTAAGTGAATCTGTCTGGTTAAAACATCCCATATTCATGGCAAATAAGTCCTACCCGAACCCAGTTGTCTGTATTCGACTAACTAATGTGACCCATTATGGCAACTGTGGTGTTGGTACCAGAGGTGGTCCTGTCTGTCTAGCAACCTTCTCCTTACTCAGAACCTCCAA
Organism: Cabassous unicinctus; assembly: GCA_029593785.1. Taxonomy (NCBI): domain Eukaryota; kingdom Metazoa; phylum Chordata; class Mammalia; order Cingulata; family Chlamyphoridae; genus Cabassous; species Cabassous unicinctus. Next base: position 229 of record JAQZBX010055772.1, on the reverse strand, counting down.
CTTAGACCCCTGACTAAATGCGACCTGTTGTAACATCTCCACTTGTTACAGTAATTTCCAATGATAGGTACCCCTACTTTAGCAAGAGATAAAATATTCATAGCCTCCTTTTACCCAGGTTGCAAACCTTCTGAGGATAATGGCGAGGATGACGAGTATGACAAAGATGTTACAGGAGCCCCCTCCTCTGGAGAGTATTGTGCACCGAAACAATCCTAGGAGAAAATTC
>JAQZBX010055771.1:0-18338 GCA_029593785.1 Cabassous unicinctus | reverse complement strand
AGGGCCCAAATAATAAAGGCCATTTTTGAGCTCCTTGAGAAATATGCCTCTTTGGGTGCTGGACTGGTTAGTCAATAACGGGCAACTGGACCCCTCCTACGGTGAAGCCACTGGATCAACCTAAGACAGGGGCCTGGCCAATTGCTGCCATGGTTTCCAATGACGGGTAAGATTCAGCAGCCGTTCAGCACGGTCCTGACCTAAGACAGGCACAGTCCCCCCAAAGTCAATCGAGGCCTCCTTTTCCCCCAGCCGGTTAATGCCAAGAGGATGCTCATTTAGCATCTTTCCTCCTTCCTTTTGAAATACAAAGGGAGGAGATGTTGGGGACCTTCGCGGCAGCACTCACATTATGCACCTTGCCAGCAGCACCGGTGATATGTAACATGGCCGCTAAGGCTGAAACAAAGGACAAAGAACAGTTAGCCTTCTTCACAGAAGTTAAGAGAAGTTCGCGCCAAAAGTATACTCTTTTCGCGCCTAAAAGTTTTCTGCCTTCCTCCCCGGCAACAGCACTCACCAATCCCTGACCACCACCTGTCCTTAACCCACCAATCCACACTCTCCTCCTTTAGAGTATATAAGCCCTGCTTCTTCAATAAACTTTTGCAGCTTGATCAGAATCCTGTCTTGCTGTCATTCTTCATGTCTCCTTGTCCCATACCCCTTTCTCTCTTCACAGGTCCCAGCGAATCCTAGCCCTATACACAGGCATGTTCTAACGCATGCTGTGTCTCATTCCTTCGCTGGATAGCTCAGAGCCTCAGTTGATTTGTCCCACGGGACGGGACAACGTAGGGGTCCTCCTTTTTGTGCAAATGGAAATCCAGTTTTCACATCATCATTTGTTGAAGAGACTGTTCTTCCCAGGTTCTTGCCACCTTGTCAAAAACCAGTTGGCCATAAATATGAGGGTTGTTTTCTGAGCTCTCAATTCGATTCTATTTGTCTATATGTCTGTACTGGTGCTATTACATGCTACCATGCTGTTTTAAATATTGTGGCTTTGTAATGAGTTTTAAGACCAGGAAGTATGGGTCCTCCATCTTTATTCTTCTATTTCAAGATGGCTTTAGTAATTCAGGACCCCTTACCTTTCCATAAAATGTTGATATTTCCTTTTCCATTTCTGCAAAAAATTCTGTTTGAATTTTGATTGGGATTGCATTGAATCCATAAATTGCTTTGGTGAGGATTTACATCTTGATGATATTTAGTCTTCCAACCCATGAACATTGGATATCCTTTTATTTATTTATGTCTTTGATTTATTCTAGCAATGTTTTTGTAGTTTTCTGTATACAAGTCCTTTACATCTTTTGTTAGATTTGTTTCTAGATATTTTATTCTTTTGTTTGCTATTTTGAATTGAAAGTTTTTCTTAATGTCTTCTTCCATTTTTTTGTTGTTTCTGTATAGAAATTCTATTGATTTTTAGCTGTTGAACTGGTACCCCCCCCCAACATTGCTGAGTTTATTAGCTGTAGGAGATTTCTTGTGGATTTTTTATGATTTTCTCTATAAAGGATCATATAATCCGTAAATAGCAAAATTTTACTTCTTTCTTTCCAGTTTGGACACCTATGATTTCTTTTTCTTATTTAGTTCCAGCAAAAACTTCCAATAAAATGTTGAATAACAGTGGTGACAGTGGGCATTCTTCTCTTGTTCCTTATCTTTGAGGGAAAACTTTCACTCTTTCACTCCTAACTAGAATGTTAGCTGTGGAGTTTTCTTATATGCCCTTTACCACATTGAGGAGGTTTTCTTCTATTCCTAGAGCTTTAAGTGGTATTTTGTTTGTTTGTTTGTTTGTTTGTTTGTTTGTTTGTTTGTTTTATCAAGAAGGGGTTCTGGATTTTGTCCAATGACTTTTCTACATCAATTGAGAGGATCATGTTTTTTTTCCTTCATTCTGTTAATGTGGCATATTACATTAATTGATTGTTTTATGTTGAACCAACTTTGCCTATCAGGGATAAATCTCACTTGATCATGATGTATAAGACTTTTAACATACTATTGGATTCAGTTTGCTAGTATTTTGTTGAGGAATTTTACATCTAGATTCAAAAGAGATAATGGTCTGTGATTTTCCTTTCTTGTGGTATCTTCATACAGCTTTGATATGAGGGTGATGTTGGCTTCACAGAATGACTTGGAGAGTGTTCCCTCCTTTGCAGTTTTTTGGAAGTGTTTAAGCAGAACTGGAGTTATATCTTCTAGCAATGTTTGGTAGAATTCCTCTGTGAAACCATCTGGTCCTGGGCTTTTCTTTATTGGGAAACTTTCCATTATTGGTTCAATCCATTTATTTGTAGTTGGTTTATGGAAATTTTCTATTTCTTCTTGAGCCAATGTAGGTATTGTATGTGTTTCTAAGAATTTGTCAGTTTCATATAGGTTAACTAATTTATTGGCATATAGCCGTTCATCATATCCTCTTATAGTCCTTTCTGTTTCAGTAGGGCTGGTAATAATGCCCCCTTTTTCATTTCTCAGTTCTTTATTTGAAATCATCTCTCTGTTTTTCTTTGCCAATCTTGCTAAATGTTTGTCCATTTTATTGATCCTTTAAAATAACTAACATTTAATTTTGTTGACTTGTTCTATTGTTTTTTGTTTGTTTGTTTGTTTTTTCTATTTCATTTATCTTCACTCTAATCTTTTAATTTCCTTCTTTCTGAGTGCTTTGGATTTAGTTTGCTCTTCATTTTTTCAGTTCTTCCTGTTTTGAGGTTAGGTCTTTGAGTTGAAGACTTTCTTCTTATTTAATGTAAGCATTTATAGCTATAAGTGTCTCTCTCAGCAGTGTCTTTGCTGCATCCCATAAGTTTTGATATGTTGTATTTTCATTTTTCCTCACCTCAAGATATATCCTAATTTCCCTTGTGATTTACTCTTTAACCCATTTCTTATTTAAGAGTATGCTGTTTAATTTCAAATATTTGTGAATTTTCCAGTTATCACTATTTTACTGGTTTTAGTTTCATTCTCTTGTGGTTGGATAATATACACGGTATGATTTCAATATTATTCAATTTATTCAGACTTGTTTTGTGATACAACATGTCGTCAATCATGGGGAATGATCCATGTTCACTTGAGAAGAATGTGTATTCTGTTTTTGTTGGGTAAAATGTTCTATGTATCTTTTAGGTCTAGTTGGTTTTGAGTATCCTTCAATCTTTTTTTAAATAATATTTATTTTTATTTTTTAAAAGGTACTTAAATTAAATAAATATTACAAAAATTATATAGGGATTCCCATATGCCCCACTCCCCACACTGCCCACAACCTCCCACATAAACAACATCCTTCATTAGTGTCACACATTCATTGCAATTGATAAACACATTCTGGGTCATTGCCACTGAGCATGGACCATAATTCACACTGTAGTCTACACTCTCTCCCACACAGTTCTGCATGTTATGGGACGATATAAAATGGCCTATATCTGTCTTTGCAATGTCATTCTGAATGATTCCCAAGTCCTGAAAAAGTCCCCATATTACACCTGTTTTTCCCTTTTCCTGTCCCCAGAGTGTCCAGTGGCCACTGCCTCCACATCAATGTTGTAATTTCTTCCATTGCTAGAATCACAGTAAGTGTATAGTAGAACACTTGTAAGACCACTCTAGTCCATAGTTCATTCCCCAGTCCTAAAGATTCTGGGATATTGATGTCCACTCCACCTCTAATTGAGAGGGGGCTTTGATCCCATACAGCTGATGGATGGGACTCTCTTGATTGCAGTTGTAGGCTATCTTGTTTCCTTGGCATGGTGATTGTCCATCCTCACCTCCTTGTTAGTTGTGTTGGGTGAGTCCAATGAACTGGAGAGTAGGTGTTGCATCTGTGCTGAGGCTCTGGGCCCAGCTGGAACACGGACAACTCAAAAACTCTGGTCTCTTGGATGTACAACTACAAACTCCAGGACCAAGTATAGGTTTAAATAGAAGGGACAGGTGAGCCATGAGTAGAGAAGCCAAAATTGAGTCCAACTCTGTCACTCTCAGGAGCACAAACTCCAAAGTAGGGCCCACTGGCAAGGCACCAAACTCCGGAGTTATCTGCTTTGACCATAGTACCTGAGTGTCTCCAGAGCCCTCATGAGCCCCACTATTTGAAGAAATATCCACTTTGGCAGTCTGTAAGACATTCAATCTTGTATCTCCTTATTGATATTCTGATTAACTGTTATATCCATTATTGAGAGTGCTTTCTTAAAGTCTCATACTATTGATGTAGAACCATCATTTGCTCCCTTCAAATCTGTCAATTTGCTTCATATATTTTGGAGCTCTACTGTTAGGTGCATATATATTTATTATATCTTCCTTTTGGGAATTGTCCCCTTTCTCATTATATAATGGCGGTCTTTGCCCCACACAACAGTTTTTGACTTAATGTCTATTTTGTCTCATATTAATATAGTTACCCTAATTCTCTTGCTTACTACTTGCATGGCATATTTTTTCCCATCCTTTCTTCCTCAACCTACTTGTATCTTTGAATTTAAGGTGATTCTCTTAAAGACAGCATATAGTTTGGTCATGATTTTTAAAATCTATTTTGCCAATCTGGACCTTTTCTCTGGAGAGTATAATTCATTTAACATCACCACTGATAATACAGGACATTCTTCTGCCATTTTGCTATTTAGGCTTTATAAAGCTTATAACGTTTTTGTGCCTTACTTCCATTAATGTCTACTTTTATACTTATTTGACTTTTTGTGTTCTATCATATTGAGTGCCTTTTTATTTTTCTCTGGATATATTTTTTCATCTATTTTCCTTGTGGTTATCATAGGGTTAAAATTTAACATCCTAAATGTTTGGTTTGATACCAATTTAACTTCAATAGCTTGCACATATAATTTTCCTATACCCCTCTGCTTTGCCCCCCACCATTTTTTCATACTTGTTACCACTTATATTTTTATACATTGTTTAGTAAAAAACCTACATTTATCATTTCTTTTTATGCATTTGCAGTTTAGGACTTGTAGGAAGTAAGAAGTAGAGTTGCATACCAAAGAATACACTACAATAATACTGGCATTTATAATTAACCACATGGTTACCTTTACCACAGGTCTTTATTTCTTTATGCTGCATTAAACAACTGTCTATTGTCCTTTCCATTTGGTCTGAAGATCTCCCTTTAGCATTGGTTGTAGGGCAAGTCTAAGTTTGATGACCTCTCTCAGCTTTTATTTATCTGAGAATGTCTTAAAGAAAATCTCGCTGGATATAAAATTCTTGGTGCCAGTTTTTTTCTTTTACTCTTTTAAGTATTTCCACCCCCTGCCTTCTTGCCTCTATGGTTTCTGATGAGAAATCAGAATTCAGTATAACTGGAACTCCCTTGCATGTAACACATTGCTTTTCTCTTGCAGCTTTCAGAACACTCTCCTTCTCCTTTGCATTCTATAGCATGATCAATATATGACAGAGTGTATTTTTCTTCATGTTTTTCCTGTTTGGTGTTCTCTTGTATTCTTGGATGTGCATATTCACATCTTTTGCTAAGCTTGGGAAGTTCTCTATCATTATTTCTTTGACTATTTCCTCTACCTCTTTTTCTTTTAGCTCTCCTTCTGGGATTCCCATAATACATATCATGATACACTTGATGGTGTCTCAGAGGTATCTTAGACTATATTAGCTTTTAATAATTCTATTTTCTTTCTGCTTTTCAAACTGACCCATTTCAGGTATCTTGTCTTTGAGTTCACTGATTCTTATAATTAATTTTTTTTAAAGAAACTTTAGTTTACATAAATGTTACATAAAAACTGATTCTTTGTTCTGCCAGCTACAGTATGCTCTTGATACCCTCCTAGGCATTTTTCTTTCATTTATTGTGGTCTGCAACACAAATAGTTCTGTTTGGTTTCTTTTTAAAATTTTTTACCTCCACTACATCTCTCATATTGCTCATTCATTGTTTTCCTAATATTCTCTAGATCTTTCTCCAAGTCTTCACTTCATGCCCTTGATCATTTTTAAGATCATTTTTTAAAGGGATTTATTCCATATGTCTACATTCTCATCTTATTCATTAGTGTTTTCTGTTTCTTTATCCTCTTTCTTTGGTCCATCATTTCTTGTTTCTTTGTTTCTCTTGTACTCATTTGTTGTACACTCTACAGAATAATACTTTAAATAGTTAACACTGGGATTTATTCCCAGAGATGTCTGAATTTTATTTTGTAACCAACTGGTGATAAGACAGAGACTTTCTTGAGCTTCAGCCTTCCTTTCAGGAAGGTCTGAACAAGGCCAATGTAGTGTGCAGGTCTTTCCCTGTCTTTCTTGACCTGTGTCTTGGTCTGGGCTTTTGCTTGTTACATGTTTTGATGTTTCCTTGTTAACGGAAGTTTGGTTGTCCCCACTGTTTCCCATGAGCTGACTTCCCTCTCTTGGAGCAGGGCTTTGCACCAGACTGTCTACCTCTAGAGTTTCTTACAGTACTTTCATTGTCTTAAGCTGCTTTTGCCTGGAGGGCAAATCCTGGGAGGACAGCCATCCCAGAGAAGAATTTCCCAGCCAAAACTTGTCCAGGGACCTATGAAGTGGGCACATACTGGCTTCAAAGACCCCTGGGAAAAGGATCAGGAAGGAAACCAAGAGCTTCTCCAATGGCTTTCCAAAGCTGAGCTAACCTCGCATGTCCAGCAAATGTGGCCTTCAGTTAACTTTCCCTGCATCCCTGTGTCCCCACCACTGCTGCCACTGGGGAGCATTGATACCTTTGTCCAGGCAGGTTGAAACAATGGCTGCCCTTAGAGCCGGCACCCCATTGATCTGAATTTGCCAATCAAAAGCCGTGAGTGATTAATGATTATCCATGCCTATCCCTGTTCTTGGGGAAGGGGATTTTATGTGCCTTTCTGTCACCATCAAGCTAACCAGGTGCTGCACCCTGCTGTGGCCTGCTGTGAGAGTCAGGGATGGGCACCAGTAACCACTGTGTGGAGAAAGCAATTTACTGTTCTTTACTGTACTTTATCAGCCTCTTCCTTCTGTTCTTCTCTAGATGCCGCACAGTGTTCTTCTGGATTCCACAGTTTCAAAATATTTATTTCAGACATTTACTGCCTGTTTAATAGGTGCTTTGGTGGAAACACTGAGGTCTGGACCTCCCTACTCTGCCATCTTCTATGTTTACCTTTTGATCAACCGTCATATTGTATTCCATATGCAGATGTAACATTTTACATACCCATCAACAGTATATGAAGGTTTTAATTTCTCTACATTCTAACCTACACGACTTATTCTTCCTTTTTAAATTAGACCCATGTGTGAAGAGGTATTGTAATTTCATTTTGAATCAGTAGTCCTGTTTTCATCTTGTGATATAACTTATTTTGTTTCATTAAATGTTGTTTGTATTAAACTTTTTCTAGTCTCATTGCGTGAATTGGTAGATGTTCTTATTGCTATCTTTTTGGATGATTATGTTAAACATTGTGATCATTTGTTCTTGAAGGATGAATAGATTTTACCAGTAAAATCATTTGGGCCTATTGATTCAGAACTCTTTTCTGTTTGCTTGTTTTGTCTGTTTTTGTATTCTTTTTTCATTGTATAAATTTAACATTTAGTTTATCTAGTTCTTTACTTTGAATTGTACTCAACATGAATATTTTACATATTTTTCAACTTTTAAAATTTATTGGCATGAAGTACCTTATATTGCTTTTCTTATTTTTATTGGAATAGCTTCTGTATCTGTGTAATGTTTGCAACTTTATTCCTAGTCTTTTTATTTGATTAATAGTTTTTTTTTTGTCAATATTGCCAAAGTATTCTATTCTGTTATATTAACCTTTAACAAAAAAGGCATGTTTCTTATAGTGTATATTCTTGCATTTGATTAATGCTACTATTCTCTTGCTCTTTACTTGTTACTTCATTGCCTTGTTTTTCCAAATGAAAGCAGTGACCACAGCATTTAATTAGCAAAAAAATTCATGGAAAACTATCAGCTTCATTCAGTAATGTGTTTAGACTGGATAAGAAAAATATGAGTAAATTGTCTTATAACATGTCAACGGAGAAATGTTCTTTATTATGAATCAAAATGCACTTGTTAAAAGAGAAGATATTGGTTCTGAGAGGGGGGAAAATGAAGAATATGTGTATCATGGGGGCATTTTCAGGACATTGGAATTGTCTTGCATGACATTATAATGACTGATACAGGGTGTTATATATTTTGTCATAACCTATAAAATTGTGTGGCACAGAGTGTAAACTATAATGTAAATTATAGTCCATGTTTAGTAGCAATGCTTCAATGCATGTTCATCTGTTGTAAAGTAGAAAAATGGGAATGTATGGGAGGGGTATTTGGTGGGTAATGGGTGGGGCATTTGGGAATCCCCTATATTTTTTATGTAACATTTATGTAATCTAAGGCTTCTTTTAAAATAAAAAAATAAAAGAATTTTAAAAGAGCAAGGAAAAAAAAAAAAGATTTTACAGGGGAGTGGATGTAGCTCAACTGGTTGAGCACCTGATTCCCATTTATGAGGTTCTGGATTTGATCCCCGGTACTTCCTACAAACAAACAAATGAAAAAACCAACTTGGGGGAGCCGGTGTAGCTCAGTGGTTGAGTGCCAGCTCCCCACACATGAAGTCCCATGTTCAATCACCCATCCTGGTACCTAAAAAAGAAAGAAAGAAAGAATGATAAAAGAGAGAGATTCTACAATTAGAAAGAAGTCTGAGTGGTCTAAGTGTCAGGTATATTTTTCTGCAAGACAGACCAAAACAAACCTCTGTGGTGTGCTGCAAGAGTCATTTTATTATGCCCAAGGATTTGGATGTTCGGCTCTCTCATGCAAGTGTGGTCATGTTGGATGTTGACTGGATGTTAGCTGGTATCCCACATGCATCTGGAAGTTTCTTGGAATAGACTGGAACTTGGCTAGAGTGCCCCAATTTTCTTCCATGTGGCCTCCCATCCTGTAGTACACCAGGAGGTTTCATATGAGGTTTAGGTTTCCAAATGAGTCAAGAGAGAAAACCTGAGTGTGTACACACTTATTAAGACTCTGTTTCTGTCATGTTTGCTTCATCCTGGCCAAAACAAATCAAAGATCAATACATATTCAAGAGTTGGAAAAGAAGCCACCTGTTGTGAGGAGCCATGATGTCACATTGCAATGTACCCTAAGAAGGGAAGAAATTATTGGCAGGTTTGCAATCAAAGGGAAGAAATTATTGGCAGGTTTGCAATCAAGACAAATAAGATGTGAGAAATTGGAGATGAGGAATAGAGAAAATGATTTAAACTAGTATTGATCAAAAGGGAAGAAGTCATATGACTCAAAAATGTGCAAAAAATACAGTAATTTGCATGTTGACTGTGGAAATATTGTTAATGTGTTTAAGAGAGAAGAATAACGGAAGACATGGTATTGAGCAGAAATAAGAGTCTAGGCTTTTTGCAAAAATGGATATATTGGCTACAAAAAGGAACATGGATAATTCATCCAACTTGACAGTTGCTCTAAGAAAGATACAGAAAGGGGAATAGATAGAGTGGTGGGAGTTTTATGATATAATCTTTTGATTGCTTTTTCCTTCTTACTGAATTATTAAGTATTCTATCGATTGAATATGAGATTAGAAGAGGATATGTTGGTGGTTTGAGAATACAGTAGAAATAGTCATCAAGGGAAGGGAGAGAGAGTAAAAAGACCAGGGAAATTTAGTATAATTACTGGCCAGAAGTAAAAGCTCACTGGAGCTTAGTGGTGAGAATTTGGTATAAGTGCATTTAACATGGATTTAAGCTTTTCTCCAGCCTTATTTATCTGAGCAGTATGGCATGAACGAGGTGGAATATTAAGTTTAATTGTGATTGAATTTTCTTGTTCATGGTGAGCATTAGGAAGTATGAAAAAGAGCAATTGAATGAGATATTGTTTTGCAGGGAATAAATATAATGTTAGATTGTGGTGGTTTGAGGAAGGGGAGAGAGATGCTATGAAGTAGGGAATATGAAAGTAAAGATATCAATGCTTTAAAGATCTTGGTGGTGTCACAAGTAATTTTGCATTCAGGGACATAAATAGAGTAGACTATATATTAGTGGTAATAGGAGATGGGGAGCTTGTAATGAAATATGATGAGATTATAATTATTGGTATTGAAAATCTCTTGTTTGTAACTAAGAGAAAGAATGGAAGAGGTGGGAGGGTGCACAAGTGTTGGAAGAGAGATGACAATAATGAAAGGCTGGGAATATTAAGAAGATCTTCTACATGGATACTGTGAATGAAATTGAATTGAGGAGCAGTAAGTCAGAAGCTAAGGAGGGCAGTGCCGCTAGGTAATCAGATGATATCCACAAAAACAGTGATGAATGCTTTAGGCCTATGGTTCAAGTTTCAAAGACAGACAATTATCTGGAAGTTCCTTTGGAGATCAAAGAATTTTTTTCACCCTTCCAAGCCTGGTAGTACAAGGGACACTGAAGAGAATGCATGCACCATTTGAGAGTTGCAAGGGAAGTGGTGATTCCAGGATAAAGAGATGCAGTGAATTTGTAGAACAGAGATGGAAATGCAGTGGATTGACATATAAACTCCTCTGGTATCCATCATATGTGTTGAGAAGGTCAGGATATGGGAAAGAGTGAAAGGAAGGGTCAGAAAAAGGAATTTACAGGTCCAGAAAATTCTTTTGCAATTTGGGAATAGAATCTTTTTTTCTGGTGAATGACATTAAGAATAACATTTGTCACAATAGTAAAAACATAATTATATGTTTTTAAATATCTTAGTAATTTTCTGTTGGTCAAGACAGAAGTGTGATATGCATTCCAATTTTTGCATGAAGTTTAGAATATGTACTTAAAATTGAAAAATAATTTCTGTTAACTCTGAAATATTGTTTTTAACTAATAAAAATTTTTCTTCAGAATACTCAAATTATCTCCCAGAAAACAGATTACAGTAATGGTTTTATAAATAAAGGCATGTTTTTCTTAACCTTAATATTCTTCAATAATCTTTCATATCTGACTCTAGAAGTAGTAGTAAATTTCTTGAATATTATTACAGATAATTTACATATCTAACTGAAGAGACTGGTTTTACTTAATGTATTGTTCATAGAGACCAATTATTTCTGTCAAATTTACAAATGATTTGTGTACATTTTTAGGCTGTGCAAGAATCTATCCAAAGTATAAGAAGCCAACGAAACTAATAATTTCAAATGATACTATTTTGGGAGTATTTTTTCTTGTTCAGAGTGGAACTGGTTTTATGGGGAATGCATTACTATTCATGGTACATGCCTACACCTTCTTATTTCAGTCCCATCAAAAGAAGCCTCTAGATTTGATATTCACCCATTTAACTTTTGCTAATGCCATCACAGTGATCATCATTGGGATCCCGGAAATAATGCTGTCTTTTGGAATGAGAAATTTTATGGATGACATTGGTTGTAAGGCAGTTTTATACACACACAGAGATAGCCGGGGTCTTTCTCTGTGTGCAACATCTTTTCTGAGTGTGTTTCAGGCCATTATTATCATTTCCAACAATTCTAGAATGGCATGGCTCAAACACAAAATCTCCACATACATTTTGCATGCCTTTGTTTTTTTCTGGATCATCAACATGCTGATCTACATCCGGGTTAGTATAAGCACTGTGGCTCCCTATAACACCACTGAAATTGGACCTATTTATTCTCTGACATACTGTAGTGGAAGGGAGATTGATAGGACACAGTTATCTGCCTCACTTGTAGTGATGATATTGCGAGATTTCCTGTGTGTGCTCCTCATGATGTCTGCCAGTGTCTACATGGTGATGCTCCTCGTCGGACATCACAAGTCAGTCCAGCATGTCCACATGGCCAGTCTCTGTTCACGAGCTTCTCCTGAAATCACGGCCACTCGTAACATCCTGACATTGGTAAGCTGCTTTGTTTTCTTTTACTGGACCAACTGCTGCCTTACCATTTATGTATCTTACAGACATAATATACAGGGAATGGAGAATGTCACTAAATTTATCTCCTCTTGTTACCCAATGATATGTCCTTTCCTGCTGATCAAAAATAATAGCAGACTATCCTGTCTGAACTGTACCTTTGTGAAGAAGAGAAAGTCCTCTTCACAATCTATTTCCCTAAAAGGCCTGAAATAGTTCATATATTTCTCTGACCAAAGGACATGCAATTTGAATTTCTTATCCCAAAAAATTAGTAAGATAAAAGTTTGAGAAAGCGTTAATAATTTTTATTTTGGACATTCCTTCAGAGCATCAGGCTTGTGGAATAAAACATGTAGAGGGCAGTTTTACCTGAACAGGGCACTCTGTTACTATCTGCCCATCATTTCTAAAAAGTCATATTGACATTTGTTTAAATGCTGCTGTTTAAGAGTCTTCTCTAATATGATATAGCCATCAGTTCAATCACAGTAACTACACTCACTGGATTATGCTACACAGATTTTCATTAGACCAAAAGATTTATATATGCTCTTTTGTATACTTTTGACCTGGAAGTCAATGCTTGATGTTACTCTATATTGTTATTTGTATCTTGTTTAATCATAAAGAGTGATATGATATATGACTATAATCATGCTCCTCCATACACAAATTATCTGGGGTTCCACAATCATGGATGTATTACTAATTCTCTAATACTTTAAGAAACCCTCACTTTTTTCTTTTCTTTTTTTTTTTTTTTTAATATACTAGGGCACTGGGATTGAACCCAGGACCTCATACATGGGAAGACAGTGCTCAACCACAGAGCTACACCTACTCCACTTATAGAAATCTTTTTAGTTTTTTAGGAGGTATTGGGGATTGAACCCAGGACCTCGTACATGTGAAGCACACACTCAACAACTGAGCTACCCCTGTTTCTCTCACTTTATTTTCTACATGTACAGCATTGTATCTATTTGAATAATTAGAGACTATTTGAACTTCCATTTTGTTTTGTAATAAGGTATATGTATATTTTTTGTCAATGTATATTTTTTCATGTTCATAGCTTTGTCCTACCATAAACAAATGTTTTATAATTCCCATGTCACAATATGATAGATTAGAAATCTTGAAATATCTTTTACAAACCCACTGAAATTTTAAATAAAATATTTTAAAATACTTTTTCATTAAGATCTAGGCTCAATCAAGTGTAAAGTGAATGATAGATGGGCCAAAAATCAATGGTATAAGCTGATCCATAAAGTGCAATTGCCTTCTATACATTTGTAAATCTTATCACACACACTTTATTTTTACTTGCTCCTTGGGAAAGAAAACACTAGGATTTGGAATCAGAAAACAGATTTGATAGATGGGATAAAAAATCCAGGTGTATAGTTTTTACAATAGAAAGTAATATATGATGGAACTCAAAATTTAAACTAAAAAAGAAAAATTTACAACAGGCAAAAGCTAATTTAAAAAGCTGGATTATTATAAAAAAATTATTCAATATACTTCTTAAGGCAAAAATGTTTCATAGTGATGGAAAGGATACTGAAATAATGATAAAGGTTTAAGTTAGGGCTTGCTTCAGCAGGACATACACTAAAATAGGAACAATACAGAGAAGATTATCATGGCCCCTGTAAAAAGATGACTTGCAAATTCATGCAGCATTCCATATTTTAAAGAATAGATGGAACATAGGGCATTTGGGGGACATTAGAATTGTCCTACGTGATATTGCAATGATGAATATAGGTCATCATACAATTTGTCAAAACCTATAAAATTGTGCAGTGCAATGTGTAAACCATAATGTAAACTATAGACCTTGGCTAGTAGCAGTGCTTCAATATTTTGTTCATCAATTGTAACAAATGTATCACACTAATGTAAGATGTTATTAATAGGGAAAATATGAGAGGGGATGGGAGTGGGGTGTAGAGGAATCCCCTATATTTTTTATGTAACTTTTCTGTAATCTAAAATTTCTTTAAAAATAAAATTAAAGAAAAGAATTAGGAAAGTTTAAGTTACCTGAGAAGCCTTAAACTTTTTTTTTTTTTTTGCGGTACCGGTGGTGAGGATTGAACCCTGGACCTCATTTGTGGAAAGTTGACCCTCAACCACTAACCCTCATTGGCTCATCTGAGTTGGTTTTCTCATCTGTTTGCATGTTTGTTTTTGTGTTTTTAGGAGGCACCAGGAACTGAACCCGACTTCCTATTTGGGAAGCAGGTGCTCAACTGCTTGAGCGACATCTGCTCCCCCCTTAACTTTTTTAATTAACAGAATTACCTCAAATTATAAAAGGATGAATGACAAAGAGAAGCAAGCATATCCATGATTTTATGAGAGATTTAAATATGTTTCATTCAATAATTGATACATCTATCAGATACAAGTTTTAAGAATACATACCATTAAACAATATAATTTAAAAATTTGAACTAAGAAATATATTAAAATATATTTGAGCTAAAATTCGATATTGTACAGCTGTTCAGAAACACTTGGAACCTTTTAAAAAATTGATCCTGGATGAGGAAGGGCATAAACATTTCTCAAGAGTATAAATCACATTGCTGATTTATAAATGAGATTGTGGCTGAAAGGGATAGCCTGTGGACATAAATATCATTTGAAAGGTTTTAATATGGGGTGAGGAAAGGGGGAGGAGTTTGGGTATATGAGAGTCTCTAGTATTCTGTGTGTGACTTTTCTGTGACCTAAAACTTCTTTGAAAATTAAATGAAAATTTGGGTGACACTGGGGAGTGAGAGGGGGCAGGTGCCACAGTACAGACTGGACAACCGATAATGCAGTGATAAAAGGAAAAATGTTTTAAAAATTTATTTTTATTTTTATTTTTGTTTTTTCCCATGTTTTGAATCTTTTAATTTAATTTTATTTTTAGTGTTTCTTTTAAGTTTCCAAGTATTGTATCTCTTATATTTAAACTTATCATTATTATTTCATTTTCCTATTAATTGTATTAGGCTATTATATGGACTTCATCTTCAAGGAAGGTTTGGATCACAGAAAGGTTACAGTGGGGTCAGGAGACGATTGTTGGTAGGCGGTGTATTGGGTGCAGTTTTCATGGGAGAAAGTTCACCTGAATATACATGAAAGATATATAAAATTGTTCAAAAGATCAAGGGGTGGGGCATGGTCACAGTGGGTGGAGAATCATTCAATAAATGATAGGGTACTGAATTCCCAGCCTGGAGACCTCTGCCACATTCTCCAAGGGAGCAGCAACAGTCCCCCAAGTGCAGGAGCAGTTTGTGGCAAAGGAGGATGGTTCACTAATGGGTTCTTTTTATTGATGATTGGCCTTACCAGTCTTTGCTCTTGAAATTGAAACTTGGCCTACTGTTATGGGGTACCTAAGAGTTGCCACCTGACAGCCTCCTTGTTGCTCAAATGTGGCCTCTCTCTAAGCCAAACTCAATATATGAATGCATTACCTTCTCCCTAGTGTGGGACGTGACTCCCGGGGATGAGCCTCCCTGGCAATGAGGGATCAATTACAAGTTCCAACTGGCAATACTACTGGAAAAAGACTTTCAATAAAAGGGGGAAAGGGTAAAGACAAATGAGTTCCTATGGCTAAGAGACTTCAAAGAGAGTCGGGAGGCCATCCCAAAGGTAACACTTATGCACACCTCAGTAGGATCTCATAGAACACCAAAGTGGATATCACCCCACACAGAGGGGTTCCTGAGAGCTCTGGAGACACCCAGGTCCTATATAAGGGGGATAGCTCCAGAGATTGATGCCTTATCAGTGGGTTATACTTTGGAATCTATGCTCCTAAGAGGAACAGAATTGGATTCAAAGAAGTCTTCCCTGCACATGGTCCATCAGACCCTTTTTTTGAAACCCATACCTGGTGCTGGAGTTTGTAGCTGTACTTCCAGAGACTGGAGCCTTTTGCCTGCCCATGTGCCAGCTGTGCCTGGAATCTTGGGGGAGCTGCAACTCCTACTCTACAGCTCAATGGAGTCACCCAAGTCACCTGGCAAGGAAATGATGATGGACAATGGCCATCCCAGGGACTGGATAGAGTCTGCAGCTGCAGCCAGGATAAATCCATATATATTATTCAGGGGATATAAGCCCCCTCTCACTTGGAGGCAGAGTGGACATCACCATCCCAGACTCCTCAGGATTGGGGGAAGAGCTATGGACTAGAGTGGACTTATTGGTAAATCTGTTGTAGACATATTGTGATTCAAGCAATGGAAGAAATTACAACATTGAGGTGGAACCAGTGGCCACTGGATGCTTTTGGGGTAGGGAGAGGGTAAAGCAGTTGTAATAGTGGGGCTTTTTGGGGACTTGGTAATTATCCTGAGTGACATTACAATGACAGATATAGGCCATTTTACATCAGCATATAACATGCAGAACTGTGTGGGAGAGAGTGTGGTCTACATTGTGAACTATGGTCCATGCTTAGTGGCAAAACCCCAGGATGTGTATATCCGTTGCAGGTGATGTGCCACACTAATGAAAGATGTTTATGTGGAAGGTTATGGGAGGTGTGGGAGGTGGGGAAAATGGGAATCTGTGTAATTTTTGTGTAACATTTATGTAATCTAAGCATCTTTTAAAATATATTTTTGAAAAATCTACCATCAAAAAAAAAAAAGTAACTAGAGAATAACCTAGGGAATGTATACATAGTGATTTTGGTGGTGGGTGAAGATTGTGGTTATAATAGTATAAATATAAGAATTTTCTTTTACAAAGTGTTAAGAATATGGTGATCTATGGGAAAATTACAACTAATGTATCTTATTGATGATAGTTAACCATAATTTTGTAATATTTTTGCCACAATGGCAAAAAAGGTATATCTATTCAAAGAAAACTATAAGGCCTTATCAGAGGTTATGGGGATTTTCCTTTCGGAGTAATGAAAACATTCTAAAATTGACTGAGGTGATGATAGCAGAACTCTGTGATGAAAATGATAGCCACTGAGTGTACACTTTGAATGGATTATACAAAACATGGGGCTGTATAACACAGGGAATCTAGTGGTAGAAGATGGACTGTGGTTAACAGAACAAATACTAGAACATTCTCTCATGGACTATAACAAATGTGTAATACAAATACAGGGATTGTATTTGTAATTGAGTGGATTGGGGGACAATACTTCAAATGTAAGTTATGAGCTATAGTTAGTAGTATTATTTTGACAATGCTCTTTCATAGTTTGTCAAAATGTTTCACAACTATGTAAGGTATTGATGGTAAGGTGATGTATGGAGCCCTTTATGATGATATGCACATTTGTTTTGTAAGCTCACAACTTTTAAATTTACTTATCGTTATGTTTGCTCATGTATGAATGACATACTACAATAAAATTTTATTAAAAAATTTCTGGGGAGCAGATGTGGTTCAAGTGATAGAGCACCTGCTTCTAGAGTACGATGTCCCAGGTTCATTTTCTGGTACCTTCTCACAACAAAAAACAACTTTTCTCAGTAATTTATGGGACAAAAAAAAATACAAGAAAAATGGTAAATTAGATATTCTTAAGTAATAATGAAAGACCACATAACAAAATTGAGAAATTCAGCTCAAAGGATATTTTTTAAATTGTGATCCCCTTCAAGGGCATGTTCAGGGCCTCTGAATGCAAAATTATTTGTAATTTGTGTCTTTGAAGATGTTATTAGTTATGATGAGGCTAATCTGGATTAAAAGCCCTAATCAAATAGGGCTATTATATTTATAAGGAGACGTGATTTGAAAGGACAGATGACTGATGCAGAGACAGTGAGAGAGATGACCATGTTACAGAAGCAGTGATTGAATTATGGATTGCCAACCACTGCCAGAAACCCTACAAGTTTCAGAGTAAGCTCAGCCCTGTAGAACTTTAATTTGTTTTCACAGCCTCCAGAAATGTGAGATAATATATTCCTGTTTTTAAGTAAACTGGTCTGTGGTATTTTGTTGCTGCGTCACTGGCAATCCAAGACAAGAGGTACACATAGGACAATTTATTACCTTAAAAAGTTGTATGATACACTTGAAAAAGGCTGAAATGTTAATCAAATGGCATTTAAATTAAAGAGATATGAGAAAGAAAATACTAAAAGAGAAAGCATAAGTGAGTAAATACATAATGTGAAATGAAAAATAAATGACACAAAAAATTAAGGAAAATGAAAGTAAGCCTAAAGGTCTCACTGTGACTAACACTGTTGAATAAGTGATATCCAAGAATGAGCAAATAAAATAGACATAATGATATAAAACTAAGGAAAAACAATTCCAGAGTCAATCACTAAAGTAATCCTGTCAGTAG
>JAQZBX010055770.1:0-18318 GCA_029593785.1 Cabassous unicinctus | reverse complement strand
GTAGGCTGCCTGTTTATTTTGTTGATAACGTCCTTTGACATACAAAAGTTTTTATTTTTGAGGAGATAACATTTATCTATTTTTTCTTTTGCTGCTCGTGCTTTGGGTGTGAAGGTCATGAAACCATGTCTTATTACAAGGTACTGTAGATGATGCCCTACATTATCTTCCAAGGTCTTTATGGTTTTGGCTCTTATATTTGCATCTTTGATCCATCTTGAGTTGATTTTGGTATAAAGTGTGAGACAGTGTTCCTCTCTCATTCTTTTGGATATGGATATCCATTTCTCCAATCACCATTTTTTTGAAGAGGACATTATCTCCCAACTGAGTGGGCTTGGTGGTCTTGTCACATATCTGATGTCTGTATATGCAAGAATCTATATCAGAACTCTCAATTCGGCTCCATTGGTCAGTAAGTCGATCTCTTTGCCAATACCATGAGGTTTTGAGCACTCTAGCTTTGTAGTATATTTTAAAGTCAGATAGTGTGATACTTCCAACTTCATTTTTCTTTTTCAATATGTTTTTAGCGACCCAGGGCCTCTTACCTTTCCAAATGTATTTTGTAGTTAGTTTTCCAGTTCCTTAAATATACAGTGTTGATTTTTATTGGGATTGCATTAAATCTGTAGATTAGTTTGCATAGGATAGACAACTTGATGAAGTTTAGTCTTCCTATCCATGAACAGGGAATATTCTTCCATTTATTTAAGTCTTCTATGATTTCCTTTAACAGTGTTGTGTAGTTTTTGTATATAAGTCCTTTGCATCTTTACTTAAGTTTATTCCTAGGTATTTGATTCTTTTAGTTACTATTGTAATTGGTATTTTTTTCATGTGTTCCTCCTCAGATTGCTCATTATTGGTGTACAGAAATGCTACTGATTTTTTTTCACTTTCTTTTTTTTTAACTATTTTTTATTGTGGGTAAAAAATCAAATTTTTCACAATACATACCAATATTTCTAAAATGATATATAAATACATATGCATATATGTGCATTTTCTTACATAAATGTTATTATATGTATGTATTTTTTTTTCTTTTTTTAAAGGTGCTTAAATTACCTAAATATTACTCAGAAATTACAGGGATTCCCATGTTCCCCACCTCCCACACCTCCAGCAACATCCCACACCACCATCCCTCATCCGTGTGGCCATCAGTCCCTTCTATTCAAACCTATATGTGATGCTGGAGTTGTTAGGTGTACTTCCAGAGACTGAAGCCTCTGGCCTACCTATGTGCCAGCTGTGCCTGGAATGCTACTGATTTTTGAGCATTGATCTTATAGCCTGCAACATTACTGAACTCCTTTATAAATTCTAGAATCTATTTGTAGATTTCTCAGGGCTTTCTACATATAGGATCATGTCGTCTGCAAATAGTGAAATATTTAGTTCTTCCTTTTCAATTTTGACGTCTTTTATATCTTTTTTTGCCTTGGTGCTTAAGCAAGTACTTCTAAGGTGATGTTAATCAGGAGCAGTGATAGTGGGCATCCTTGTCTTGTTCCCAATCTCAGAAGGAAGGTTTTTAGGATTTCAAGATTGAAGTTGATGTTAGCTTGGGGTTTTTCATATATACCCTTTATCATTTTCAGAAAATTTCCTTCTATTCCTATCTTTTGTAGTGTTTTTATCAAGGAAGGATGCTTATTTTATGAATGCTTTTTCTGCATCTATAGAGATGATTATGTGATTTTTTTCTTTCAATCTGTTTAGGTGGTGTATTACATTGATTTATTATCGTATATTGAAATTTTCTTGCATACTCTGGATGAAACCCACTTGGTCATGGTGTATAATTCTTTTGATATGTTGTTGAAAATGATTAGCAAGTATTTTGTTGAGGGTTTTAGCATCTAGGTTCATTAAAGAAATTGGTCTGTGATTTTCCTTTCTTGTGATTTCTATGTTTGACTTTGGTATTAGGGTAATGTTGGCAACATAGAATGAGTTAGATAATGTTCCTTCTACTTCTGTTTCTGGGAAGAGCTTAAGCAGGATTGGTGTTAGCTCTTTCCAGAATGTTTGGTAGAATTCAGCTGTGAAGCCATCAGGTCCTAGGCTCTTCTTAGTTGGGAGGTTTTTGATGACTGAGTCTATCTCTTTACTTGTAATTGGACTCATGAATTCATCAATATCTTCTTTAGTCAATGTAGGCTGTTTGTGAGTATCTAGAAATTTGTCCATTTCCTCTAAATTTATCATGCTTTTTGCCATATAATTTTTCAAAGTATCCTCTTATGATACTCTATTTCTGTGGGGTCAGTAATGATATCCCCTTGCTCATTCCTTATTTTGTGTATTTGCATCTGCTATCTCTTTTTCTTTGTTAGTCTGCCTAAGGGTTTGCCAATTTTATTGATCTTCTCGAAGAACCAGGTTTTTGTTTTGTTTTGTTTTTCTAGTGCTTTCTTATTCTCTATTTCATTTAGTTCTGCTCTAATCTTTGTTTTTACCTTCTTTCTACTTCCTTTAGGTTTAGTTTGTTGTTGTTTTTCCAATTCCTCCAGTTGTGCAGATAGGTCTTCCATTTTAGCTCTTTTTTCTTTTTTAATATCTGTAATTATGGCTATGACCTCCCCTTTCAGGACAGATTTGGCTGCACCCCATACGTTTTGATATGTCGTGTTGTCATTTTCATTAGTTTCAAGGTAGTTCTGATTTCTTTTGAGATTCCCTCCTTGACCCACTGTTTGTCTAAGAGTGTGTTGTTTAACTTCCGTATGTTTGTGCCTAATCTATTTCTCTGGCCTTAGTGATTTCCAATTTCATTCCATTGTGGTCAAGAAATTACTTTGTATAACCTCAATCTCTCTGAATTTATTTAGAGTTGTTCTGTGGCCTAGAATGTGGTCTATCTTGGAGAGAGAGCCATGTGCACTCAAAAACAATGTAAATCCTGCTGTATTTGGGTGTAATGTTTATATGTCTATTAGATCCAGTTCCTCTAATGTATTATTCATAGTCTTTGTTTCTGTATTGATTCTCTAAGTGTTCTTTCTAATGGTGATACTGGTGTTTTAAAGTCCCAGTGTAATTGTAGAGGAATTTAATTCTCCAGTAAATTTTTCCAGTGTTTGCCTCATGTATTTTTAGGCACCCTGATTAGGTGCATAAATGTTTATGATTGCTCACTCTTCTTGAGACATTACCCCTTTTACGTATATATAGTGTCCATCTTCGACTCTTACAATAATTTTGCATTTAAAGTCTATTTTGTCTGATATTAGGATAGCTATTCCTGCCCTTTTTTTGGCTATTGCTTGCTTGTAATATTGTTTTTAACCATTCACTTTCAGCTTCCTTGAATCCCTCGGTCGAAGCTGGGTTTCTTGTAGACAGCATATAGATGGATCATATTTCCTTATCCATTCTGCCAATCTGTGTCTCTTGACTGGTGAGTTTAATCCATTAACATTCAGTGTTATTACTCTCAATGAATTTCTTACATCAGCCATATTTTCTTTGGGTTAATGTAACTCATTTGTTGTTTTTATTCCTCTTTTTGTCTTTTTAGTTGCTTTTACACTCTCCTCCATCTCTCTCTCCCCTGTTTTTTCCTTAAAACTTGTAGAAGTTCCTTTAGTACTTCTTGAAGTGCAGCTTTCTTCCTGCCATACTCTCTTAATTTCTGTTTATCTGTGAATATATTGAACTCTCCATTATTTTAATGCCAGTTTTGCTGGATAGAGGATTCATGGCTGGATGCTTTTTTCTTTTAGTAGTTTGACTATATCATACCACTGTCTTCTTGCCTCCATGGTTTCCGATGAGAAATCAGCACTTAATCCTATTGTGCTTCCCTTGTATGTGATGAATCTCTTTTCTCTTGCTGCCTTGAGTATTTTCTCTTTGTCTTGAGCATTAGACATTTTGATAAGTATATGTCTTGGGGTCAGCCTATTGGGATTTGTACTCTTTGTGGTAAACTGTGCTTCCTAGACATTTACATCCATCTTTCTCAATATGGTTGGGACATTTTCAGCCATTATTTCCCTCAAAACTCTTTCTGTTCGCTTTCCCTTCTCTTCTCCTTCTGGGATGCCTATAATGCATATGTTTGTGTGTTTTGTGTTGTCAGTTAAATCCCTGATTCCCTGCTGGATTTTTTCTATCTTTTTATCTATCTGTTCTATTATATGTTTGATTTCAGATGTATTGTCCTTCCACATCACTATTTTTTTCTTCTGCCTGTTAAAATCTGCTGTTTTGTGAATCCAGCATCTTTTTGATTTCTTGGATTGTGCCATTGATCATCATCATATCCATTAGATTTTCAAGTATGTTTACAATTTCTTCAGTATTTTCTCACAGTGTTTTCTTAATCTCCTTAATCTCTTCATTCACTTCATTAAGTTGGTCTATGACATTTGTTTGGAAAGCCTTGATTAGTTGTTCGATGTTTTGCATATCTTCCTGGTTTTTAGTTTATTCTTTGGACTGGTCCATGCCTTCCTGTTTCTCAGTGTGGTGTGCAATTTTTGTTGCCCTCTAGTCAACATTTTATCTTGATGGGTTTATTCAGTTGATTAGCATTTCTCTCTGCTCTAGAGTTTTATTTAGCTGGTGGTTCTGTGTGTGTGTTAAGTTTTCTTTTTGGCACTCTGTTCTTCTTATTTTATATTCTTACTTCTTTCTATATTCCCTTGAAGGCAAAAGATTAGTGCCAGAGGAATCGAAAGATGTGAGAAAGGAAGAAGGTTAACAGTAATATTGATAAAAATTAGAAGAGGGGCCATATAAGACTTAGTAAAATGAATATTTAACTCATGTAGGCAGTGTAGAGTAATAGGGAAAAAAAAGTGGAGTGCCTACAATGGACTGGGAAACCAAACAGAGGAAAATATATATAATGGTTTAGAAGGGCAGAATGATGAGGAGAGAGAGAAAGACTAAAGGGCTGAATGGTAAAAGTTTATAATAATAAAAAGAAGAAGAAAACACAATAGATAGATTAGAAATTGACACCCTTGAAGTTGTGGGCTATTGAAAACAGGTGGTATGTAAGTACCACAACAGATAGTAGAAGGCAGAAAGATGAAGGAGGGAAAAGAGATAGTGTTGGGAGACAAAATCAATATAGACAGAGAATGGGAAATCACAGAAGAAGCAGCAGAGCAAAGAAGAGACAAGCTAGCTGCACGAATCTTTCCTAAGCAATCCACCTCGCCATCCAGCTCCCTCCAGATTGATGTCCCCAAGGTTCTCACTCCGTGCACCCCTGCAGACCCCTTAGGCAGGATCCTTTCCCCAATCAGCCATCCTTCAAGAATGAGTTAGTGAGTGCCCTCCTAAACTGATGCCATCTTTCCCCTCCTCTACTCTCTTTTATGTTTCTTCCCTTTAATATAGCCATTTATGGCTTAAATTTCCATCTCAGCACAGCTTTAACTATACCTCATAGTATTTTTTTTTAATTTTTAATTTTTTTTTCATATAATTTAAATATTTCTCAGTTTGCTGTGACCTAGTATGTGGTCTGTGCAGGAGAATGATCTATATACTATCAAGGGGAATGTATATCCGGCTGTATTTGGGTACAATATTCTGTATATATTCATTAGGTTTAGTTTCTCTAACATATTACTCAAAGTCTCTGTTTTTTTATTCGCCTTTTTTTGTGATGTTCTGTCTAATGGTGATAATGGTGTATTAAAATCCCCCACTATAAATGTAGGAGCAACTATTTCTTCCCTTACTTTTTCCATTGTTTGCCTCATATGTTTTGGGGCACTTTGGCTAGATGCATAAATAATTATGATTGTTCTTTGTTCTTGATAGATTACCTTTTTCTTAATATACAGTGTCTTTCTTTGTGTATTCTACAATAATTTTGCCTTTCAAGTCTATTTGTCCAATATTTGTATTGCTATTGTCACACTTTTTTGGCTATTCTTTATATATATATGTAAAATCATTTTTAACCTTTCAATTGCAAACACTTGTGTGTTAGGTGAGTTTATTGTAGATAGCATAGGTGGGTTATTTTTCATTATACATTCTGCCAATCTGTGTCATTTAATTGGAGAGTATAATCCATTAACATTCATTCAATGTTATTACAGTAAATGCAGTACTTACTTTAGCCATTTTTTCTTTACACTTATATGTGTTTTTTTGTGTTTTATTTCTTTTTTACCCTTTTAGTTACTCTTATAATCTTTACTTCTACACTCTCCTCCAACCTTCTTTCCCTGTTTTTCTTTCTTTCAACCTGAAGAACTTCCTTTACTATTTCTTGAATCAAAGGCCTCTTGTTGACAAATTCTATCAATTCCTACTTATCTGTGAATATTTTGAACTTTCCTTCATTTTGATTGACAGTTTTCTTGGATTTAAAGTTCTTGGCTAGCAGTTTTTTCATTCAGCACTTTAACTATATCATATCACTGCCTTTTTCCTTCCATGGTTTCATATGAATAATCATGTCTTTTCTCTTGTTGTTTTTAAAAGTTTCTATTTCTCTTGAGTGTTTAACAATCTGATAAGTATATTTTTTGGGTTACACCTTTTTAGGATTAATCTGTTTGGAGTGTGCTACACTTTCTGGACATGTACATCCATATCCCTTAAAACAATTGGAAAAATTTCAGCCATTATTTCCTGCAACATCCCTTCTGCCCACCTTTTCCTTCTTTTCTCCCTCAGGGATGCCTATAATGCATATGGTTGTGTTTTGTATCCTCATTAGTTCCATGAGTCCTGTATGATTTCTTATTTTTTTTTTATCTATATGTCTACTATCTGTGTGATTCCAAATGTTCAATCTTTAATGTCACTAATTAGTTCCCCTGCCTGCTCAAATCTTCACTTATGGGTTTACAGCACCTTTTTAATTTCTTGCTTTGTGACTTTATTTTTTATTTTTATATTTTTTAAAATATATTTAAATTACATAAATGTTATATAAAATATATAGGGATTCCCATACAGGCCACCTCCCAAACCTCCCACAACCTCCCACATAAACATCCTTCATTAGTGTGGCACATTAATTGCAATTGAAAACCACATCCTGGGGCTTTGCCATTAACCATGACACATAGTACACATTGTAGACAACAATCTCTCCCACAAGGTTCTGCATGTAATGTGAAGATATAAAATGGGCTATATCTGTCATTGCAATGTCACTTAGGATGATTCCCAAGACCTGTGAAAGCCCCTGTATTACAAATGATTTTCACTCTCCCTGATTCCAGAGCCTTCAGTGGCCACTGGCTCCACATCAATGTTGTAATTACTTCCTTTGCTTGAATCACAATATATCTATAGTAGAATACCAGTAAGTCCACTCTAGTCCATCACACTTCTCTCAAACCTGAGGAGTCTGGGATGGTGATGTCCACTACACCTCCAATTTAGACGAGGCTTACATCCCATGGCAAAGATGGATGGGACTATCCTGCCTGCAACTGCAGACTGTCTCCTTTCCCTGGGATGGCTGTTTTCCACCATCATCTCCCCACGAGATGTCCTGGGTGAGTTCCATGAGCTGTAGACTAGGAGTTGCAGCTCCACCAAAGTACTAGGTCCAGCTGGCATATGGGCAGCCCAGAGACTCAAGTCTCTGGGTGCACACTTACAAACTCCAGCACCAAGTATAGGTTTGAATAGAAGGGAAAGATGAACAATGTGCAAGGTAGACATAGTTGAGTCAAATTCTGCCACTCTCAGGAGCACAAACTCGAAAGTAGGGTCCACTAGCAAAGGCACCAAACTCCAGAGCTATAGGTACTGACCATAGGACCTGGGTGTCTCCAGAGTCCTCAGAAGCCCCCCTATTCCCACTTTGGAAGTCTATGAGATCCTACTGAGATGCACATAAGCATTACCTCTGGGATGACCTCCTGACTCCCTATGAAGTGTCTTAGCCATATTAACTCATTTGTTTTTACCTTTCCCTCCTTTTATTCGAGGTTTTGTTCCAGTCACATTGCCAGATGGTACTTGGTAGCAATCCCTCGGTACCAGGGAGGCTCATCCCTGGGAGTCATGTCCCATGCTGGGAGGAAAGTAATGCATTCATATCCTGAGTGTGGCTTAGAGTGAAGCCACATTTGAGCAACAAGGAGGCAATTCTTAAGCACCCCATAACAATAGACTAATTTTCAATTTCAAGAGTAAAGTCACATAAGCTTAGTCATCAATATCAATTACCCATCACTGGATCATGCTCCTTCACCAGTCACTGCCCCTGCACTTGGGGGACTGTTGCTGCTCCCTTACAAAATGTGTCAGAGCACTCCAGGATGGGAATTCAGTATTCTCTCATTTATTGAGTGATTCTCCACTCACTGTGACAATGCCCTGTGTATATTTGAACATTTTTATATACCTTACATGTATGCTCAGTTGAACTTCCTCCCATGCATCCCCCATCCATGACACCAACGATCCTCCCCCACCCCAATTCTAACCCTTCTGTGATCCAAAGCTTCTTCAAAGATGAAACCATTACAATAGCCAAATACAATTAATAGGAAAATGAAATAATAATGATAAGTTTAAGTGTAAGAGATAAAATACATAAAGATTTAACAAAAACCAAAAGTAAAATAAAATTAAAAGATTCAAGTATTTAAAAAATGAAAAAAAATATATATATATTTTATATTTGCCTTTCATATTGAAATATCTGGTGTCCAGTCTGTACCATGTCAACTTCCCCCTCTCATTCCCCAGTGTCTCATTATTTTTCATTTTGTTTTCAAGGAAGTTTTAGGTCAGAGCAAATTCACACACAGAATACAGAAGACTCTCATATACCCAATATCCTCCCCCTTTCCTGCCCCACATATTAATACCTTTTTATAGGTGAATAGCGTGTTGTTATAACTGATATACAAATAATGAAACAGAGCTGCTAAGCATTGTCAATGGTTTACACTATGGTTTACATTTTAGACCATACAGTTTTTTAAATTTTGATGATACTTACAATGTCCTTTGTCCATCACTGTAAGTTAATGCAGAACATTTCCACTGATGACTAAATACCCCCTCTTTGATCTATTCTCTTCCTCCCTCCCCAACCCCTGGGGCTCATGGCATCCCCCTGGCTTGACTCGGTGAATGACAAGATTCATAGTTACATACAACAAAAGTAAGGTCTTGATACACTGGTTTCTCATCCCCTATTTGGAACCACCCTTCCTCTTGAGAGACTCCTTCATATCTATTTCTGAACAAATTGGTCCTCCCGAGGATCGGAGTTCACTCCTTCCCACTCATTATGTGGGTCTCCACCCACTGATACAACCCATTATGATAGAATGAACGCTCTCACACTCCCTAGAAGCCTGCTCCAGGTATGTCCTGTCCTGAAAGAAACCCTAACCAACACCCTAAACCAGTAACCCTTCCTTGTCTTATTTCCATAAGAGCATTCCCTTCTCTCTACTTTCAACCTCATACCCACAAATCCCCAGTGTTCACCTGATCCCTCTCCCAACCCTCCCCCAGTATTCAGGACTTTATAACCCACCCTTTCCAATATACCCATCTGTCAACCCTGCACCACCTAACCCAGTAATATCACTACTCTCCAGTCCTATCTCTTCAATATGCAACTACACTCTATCACCTTACCATATAGTACATCCTTATGGGTGATGGCTCACAACCTTCTCTTCTCTTTCTATTTCCTGTAAATCTATCTTACAGACAATAGCTCTTTGACACTGCTCAATAAGGAAATTCATATCAATGAGGTCATGTACTGTTCATCCTTCAATGACTGACTTGCTTCACTGAACATAACATCTTCAAGATTCATACATGTTACCCCATGTGTTAGCACTTTATTCCTTTTTAGAGCTGAGTAATATTGCATTGTATTTTTGTATGTATAAACATTTTGTCTATTCATTCATCTCTTCATGGGTACCTGGGTTGATTCCAACTTTTGGCAATAGTGAACAATGCTGCTATGAACATTGGTGTGCATATATCTGTTCGTGTCTTTGCTTTCAATTCTTCAGCAGTGGAATCGCTGGATCATATTGAAGTTTTATAATTAGTTTTTTGAGGAACCTCCAAACTGTCCTCCACAGTGGCTGGAATATTCTGCATTCCCACCATCAGAGGAAAAGGGTTTCCATTCCTCCACATCCTCTCCAACACTTATAGTCTGCTGTTTTTTTAATAGCTGCCATTCTAATGGGTGTGAGATGGTATCTAATTGTAGATTGGATTTGCATTTTCCTAAAAGCCAGTGATGTCTAGCATTTTTTCATGTGTTTTTTAGCTATTTGTATGCTTCTTGGAGAAGTGTCTTTTCAGGTCACTTCCCCATTTTTTCAATGGGTGTTTTTTTTTTTTTTTGTCTTTTTATATTTGAGGTGTAGGATTTCTTTATATATGCAGGATATTACACTCCTATCAGATATTTGGTTGCCAAATGTTTTCTCCCATTGTGTAGGCTGCTTTTTTTACTTTCTTAAGTCTTTTGACGTGCAAAAGTTTTTAATTTTGAGGAGATCCCCTTTATTTTTTCTTTTGCTGCTCATGCTTTGTTTGTCAAGTACACGAAACCATTTCCTATTACAAGGTCCTGTAGTTGCTTCCCTAAGTTACCTTCCAAGGTCTTTATGGTCTTGGCTTTTATATTTAGATCTTTGATGCATTTTGAGTAGATTTTTGTATAAGATGTGAAATGGTGTTACTCTCTTATTCTTTTGGATATGGATATCTAGTTCTCCAAGCACCATTTGTTGAAGAGGACATTATCTCCCAACTAAGTGGTCTTGGTGGCCTTGTCAAATATCAAATGACTGTATATGTGAGGATCTATATCAGAACTGTCAATTCAGTTCCATTGATCATTATGTCTATCCTTGTGCCAATGCCATGCAATTTTGACCACTGTAGTTTTGTTATATAATATAAAGTCAGGCAGCTATTCCTGCCCTTTTTTGGTGGTTGTTTGTTTTAAAATTATTTTCCAGGCATTCACTTTCAGCCTCTTTGAATCCCTGGACCTAAGGTGGGTTTCCTCTAGACAACCTATAGATGAGTCATATTTGCTAATCCATTCTGCCAAACTGTGTCTCTTGTGTGGTGATTTTAATCCATTAACATTCAGTGTTATTACTTTGAAGGAATTTCTTACATCAGCCATATTTTCTTTGGATTTATGTATGTCATATGTTGTGTTTATTTCCTTTTTTTTTTTCTTTCTGTCTTTGTAGTTATTCTTACACTCTCCTCCAAGTCTCTCTCTCTTGCTTTTTCCTTTCAACCTGTAGAACTTCCTTTAGTATTTCTTACAGTGCAGGTTTCTTCTTGGCATACTCTCTTAATTTCTGTTTATCTGTGAATACTTTGAACTCTCCATCATTTTTGAATGGCAGCTTTGCTGGATTGAGAATTTTTGGCTGGAACTTTTTTTTCTTTTAGTACCTTGACTATGTCATACTGCTGCCTTCTTGCTTCCATGGTTTCAGATGAGAAATCAGCACTTAATCTTATTAAGCTTCTCTTGTATATGATGGTTCTCTTTTCTCTTGCTGCCTTAAGTATTTTCTCTTTGTCTCGAGCATTGGACAGTTTGATGAGTATATGTCTTAGTGGAGGCTTGTTGGGATTTATACTGTTGGGGTGCACTGTGCTTCCTGGACATTTACATCCATCTCCCTCAATAGCATTGGGAATTTTCAGCCATATTTCCTTCAACACTCCTTCTGTTCCTTTTCCTTTCTCTTCTCCTGCTGGGATGCCTATAATGCATATGTTTGTGCAGTTTGTGTTGTCTTTTAAATCCCTATGTCCCTGCTAGATTTTTTCTATCATTTTATCTATCTTTTTAAATATCTGTTTGATTTCAGATGTACTGTCCTCCACGTCATTAATTCTTTATTCTGTCTGTTCAAATCTGCTCTGATGTGCTTCCAATGTCTTTTTGAATTCCTGGATTGTGCCATTCATCATCATCATATCCATTATCTTTTTATGTGTGTTTACAATTTCTTCAGTATGTTCTCCCACTGTCTTCTTAATATCCTTAATCTCTTCCTTCACTTCAGTAAGTTGGTCCATGATATTTGTTTGGATAGCTTTGATTAGTTGTTCAATGTTCTGCATCTCTTCCTGGTTTTTAGTTTGTTCATTGGACTGATCCATATCTTCCCTTTTCTTAGTATGGTTTGTAATTTTTTGTTGTCCTCTGGTCATCTTTTTATCTTGATGGGTTTTTTCAGTTGATTAGCTTCTCTCTCTGCTCTAGAGTTTTATTTACTTGCTGTTTTTCTGTGTGTGTTAACTTTTCTCTTTAACACATTGTTCTTCTTGTTCTATGTCCTTACTGTTTTCTATGTTTCCTTGAAGGAAAAACATTAGAGCCAGGAAAAGCAAAAGAGGTAAGAAAAGGAAAAGTATAATAGTAATAATAATAATAAAACTTAGACAAGGGGCTGTATAAGAGTTAGTAAATATTTAACTCTAGTAGGCAGTGTAGAGAAAAAAGAATAAAATAGTGGAGTACCTACAATGAAATGGAAACCGAATAGAGAAAAATATATAGAATGATTTAAAAAAACAGAATGATGAGGAGAGAGTAAAAGAATAAAGAAAGGTTAAAAAGAAAAAAGTTAATAAAAGGAAAAAAAAAAGAAAACAGAATAGACTAGAAAGAAATTGAAACCAGAAATTTAAACCAAAAACAAGAAAAGTTGAGGACTAAATGAAGAAAGGTGGAATGTAAACAGAAAGCAGAAGATAGAAAGATGAAGGAAGGAAAAGAGATAGCATTAGTAGACAAAATCAGTACACTCAGAAACTGGGAAATCAAGGAAGAAGAAGCACAGCAAAGAAGAAACAATTTAGCAGCACCTAATTTAAAAATAAGGCATGGGGAGAGGAAAGAGGAAAGAAAAACAAGAAACAAACAAACAAACAAAAAACCAGACAAAGACACAAGCAAGCAGTCAAACAAATCTAAAGAAGAACAGTGTTCCTTCTTGGGCACTTGTGGAGCTTCTAAGGCTGCCTATGTTCATCAATCAATTACCCTGCAGGCTTCTCTCTGCAGGTTTTCAGGTAGGTTGTAGTGAGTAAACTAAGTTAAAAATTTTTTTAAAATAACATTTATTTATTTATTTATTTATTTATTTATTTATTTATTTATTTGAAAAATAAGGATCCCAAAAGAAGCTAGTACAAAAATAATGTCTATGTTTTTCTTGTCCTATTGTATCAGCTGGATGTTAGAAATCCTGGTGGTTCACTACTCTTAGAGGAGGTGGGAATTGAGCTAAGGACCTCATATATTCAAGGCAGAAATTCCTCCACTGAGCTACCTTATTAATTAAGTCAGTTGTCTCCTCAGAAAGCTATTCAGTCACTTTCATCTGGACAGGTTTTACTCTCCTATGGCAGCAGGATTCAACAGGTAGTGTAAGAAGATCCCCCCTCCCCTCTCCTGGTCAGGTTGAGTTTGTTTTTGAAATTCAAATGGGACCCTGTTGACTGAGTTTGCCACACCAAAATGATTTTCAAGCCTCTTCTAGACCACCCCTTCCTCCTCATGGACCCTAAATAGGCTCTTGGAAACTTATTAAGTGCTTCCCACTGCCTGGCTCCCTAAGGGGAGTTGAAATTCTGGACGTCCTCACCATGGAACTATTAAATTGTCTGACTCTGCCCTCTCTCAGGCCAAGCCCCTGTATTCCAGGGTGGTTAGGTAAATCAGGCTGCCTCACCAGATGCACTTCTCCCCCTGCCCAATGCCACTTCAAGCCAGCTTGTGTGCTCTCCAAAGCTCAAAGGGGGTCCAGGCAAACAAACCCACAGAAAGGAAACCCCTCTCTGCCCCTAGCCAGAACCCTCCCACTCTCAGAGAATGCTCCCTCTCACAGGTGGCCATCGGGTGTCCGGGCTCACCCTCACCATTTGCCCTGAGGGTGGGGCTTAGCAATCTGCAATTTCCAGGCATGGGGCTAAAAACACATGGGTTTATCTTGAGCAATTTATCTGCCTGTACAGCTCCCTCCAGATTGATGCCCCAAAGGCTCCTGTTCCGTGGGCTCCCAGAACAGCTCACTCAGACAGGATCCTGTCCCCAATCAGCTGTCTTTTGCGAGAGAGATGGTGAGCACCCACTTAAACCGATGCCGTCTTGCCTCTTTCCTGCTTTGTGCCTTTCATCACCATCAGATCTCTTATCTTTGAATGTATGTTTATGATTTCTCCTGTACGTCCACCCAGTGTCTTCTTAATATCTCTTTCTTCATTTCATTAAATTGATTCATGAGATTTGTTTGGACATCCTTGTTTTGTTGTTTTATGTTCTGTCTCTCCTCCTGTTTATTAGTTTGTTCATTAGATGGGTCATGTTTTCTTGTTTCTCAGTATGGCTTATCATTTTTTGCTGGTGTCTACATACCTGTTTATATAGATGGGCTTTTTCAATTATTTGTCTTCTCTTTCTAGTCAAGGGTTTTATTTTATTTTGTTTTCTGTTAAGGGTCTTCTTAAACACTTGGTTCCACTTACTCTATAATTTTGTACTTCTCCATTTTCCCCAGAAAAAAATTATTAGGTCAATAAAATGAAAGAAAAAAAAGAAAATGGAAAATAAGAAAAAAGAATGGAAAAGGAACCATGAAAGAACCTGGAAAAAAGAGAAATAATAAGAGTGAAAAATCTTAAAAACTAAAAAGGAATAAGAATAAAAAAGTTGGAATAGAAAAAAAGGAACAGGAAAAAAAAATAAAAGCCTGGAAATTTGAGAAGAGAAGAAATAAATGAACACCAAATAAGAGTAGGTGGAATCAAAGAAAAGAAAAGTAAGAGGGGAAAGTGAAAGAATGAAAAGAAATAAAGAAAGTGAAAAAAAAAGATAAAAAACAAAGAAGAAACAGGACTTCCTCTTAAGCCACTGGGTACCATATCAGGATGCCAGTGCTCACCAAACAATCACTCCATCACCCAGGCTTTGCAGGTAAAGTATCTAGATGTAGAGAAAAAAATGTAAAAGTTAAAAAAAATTAAACATTGAAAAGCTGAAAAAAAATTCTCAGTTAAATTTCCTGTTACAAATGTTTTTCCCACAGCTCTACCTCCTGCAAGGAGCCCACTGGATGCCTGACAACCAACTGGATTGCTCTCTGGCTCTCTTCTCTTCCTGGGCCAGTTGGTCAACTGACAGCTCACCACTGGCCTCTTCTGCTTCCCCTTTCCTTCAGGCCAGTTAGGTGTCTGACAGTTCCCCATCTTCCTCTCAGTGCTCCCCTTTCCCTTAGGCTTGTTGAATATCTAATCACCAGCTGCCTCTCCCAGCTCCACTCTTACTCTGGCACTTGGGTACCTGTTATTTCACACCATCACTGACCCAGTTCTTATATCTCCCAGGGCAGAAGGTTGTGACGTACTGCCTGATCAGCTCCATATCCCCTCTCCTTGGAGCTCTTTCAGTGTCACCACACAGCTCTCCTTTTTCCAAGAACTGGCTGAGATCTGGTCTGCCTGACTTATCTTCCCTACGCCAGTCCTTTTTACTCCTGAACTGGCTTTGTGTTAGACCCCACACCTGTTTTTCCCATTAGTTCCCCCACTCAAGAGCATGCTGGGCACTTTGTTGCATTGCCCAGTGGCTTTCCTCATTTTGAGAGCTGGCTTAGTGCTCTTCTTCCAGTAAAAACACTTCCTTAGCTTCACTATTCCTCTGAGTTGGCTAGGTGCTGACTTGCCTGCCCTATCTTGTATGACTTCACTCTGCTCTGGCCAACTAGGTCCCCCTGCTCTAGTTGCTCTCTATGATTACCCCAAAGTTTTGTGGCTTCTCTTCTGCCAGATAAACCTGCCTTCTTTCCTGAAGCTTTTGAGGAGTATTGAAATTTTTTCTTCCCTACTCTGCCATCTTGGATTGTCCCCCATGAACACAATTTGATCCTCTAAGGATTAAGTTCTTCATGGAGAACACTTGAGGATGGTCATATTAGGTTCCATCCATGACTTCTATGAGGATCCTTTCTTATTTTAACTTATAAGATTTAAATCATCTCATTCGGTGAAAAATGGAAGTATATTTTATTTTATTATATCAGGGGTATTGATAAATAATACCAAATGGACTTGTTCAACTTTTCGAGAAGAAGAGAGTGTTGTAGATTTTTTGGTTCTCACAAATTTGGATCACCTTGTAACTTGAACACTTATTTACTGCCATGATACATAGACCCTCCTTGTGGATTAGCTGAGATGCTATGAAACTTAAATAATTTTAATTATTAGAATGAGTAAGTAATTCTGAAAATTGATGAAATGTCAAGCTTGCAAAATGGATAACCACATAAGGATGAATCCTAATGCAGCAAGGGCTACATTGTCTAGCATTTTGTTTTCTGGGCTCCCTGTTGGAATTGTACTTGGAAGTATTAAGGGTCCAGTTGTTGCTTCCCACTCATTGTAACATCTTTGAAATTGTTCACAGATATCAAACGTATGATCACTAGATTTCCAGCTTCTTAGGCTTAACATTAGTAGCTGTATGATCATTCCTGCATTTTCAATTAAGTGGTAATATCTAAATCTTTTTCAATTATTTGGGGTTATTCTATATAAAATTCAATTGATGATCTTTCTATGGACTCTATACATTGACATCATACCTATTGCTTAAATTATAAAATTACTTTTTGCTATAAGGATAAAATTGTATATTATGTAATGACTTGGAAAATGGTAGTTTATGTATGCAAACATACATTATGAATAATTAGCAATATGGAAGCTAAGGAAAAAAAAAACAAAATCATACATAAAATGTTATAAAAGAGTGATTGCTGTGAGTTCAATTCCAGAAATTATGAAGTCCCTATGAGGTGAGTACAGACCAATTATCATTTTGTTCGCTGAAGGCAACAATGTTCAGATGATCAGGCCATGCATAAGCAGAGACTTTGTGGGGCAAAGTGACTCCAGCAAAGACTATAAAGTCTCTGTGGGCATGACAGTGTCTGAAGGAGCCCCACATGCATTTCCATTTCTACCAGACTATAAAATTACAGCAAGGAACTTCGGAAAGCATGGGAGTTGTGAAGATCCTTTTATATTTATATAAGGTTGCTATTAAATAGCTCATCAATAAGTCTATTTTTTCAAGGTGTCATGCTTTCTTCTTACAGACATATTCTTTTGCTTACTCTGTTCCTTAATGACCCCAACACTGTTTTTGAAGTAGAATGTTTGCCTTTTCATGACATCTTACCTCATTGTATTCATGTTGCTTTGGGATACTATCACTGGAATGTAGGATTTTGTTGATTTTTTCCTAAATTTATCCCTGAGTCTTTCATATCATTCATTGGTGAATATTCTTAAGATACCATATAATTTCAAAAGTTTATTTTTATTCCTCAATACTCTTTCAGAAGCAACAAAGCTTCAGGGACTATTCTAAGATTTAGATTCAAAACTTATATGTGCCATGATAGTCATTTTCCTTTACATTTTATGTTGTCTATTTTCAAGGATAACATAACCTTTACCATTAACTTTGGTGACTTTGTGCCTTTCAGACACTAATTTATTTCAATTCATATAGGGTTTGCAAGTTAATTCTGTTTTATTTTACCTTATTCACACATATTATACATATATTCACATATTAATTTATATCATAATTCATGTACCTATGTAACATTTTATCTTGTTCTCTAAAGGCTATTGATCCTATTACCATGGTACAAGGACTCTATCATGTCACTGAGAAAACATTAATGCTGAAACTGTTTTTGTGAGTTTGTTTTTTCTCAATGTTTACAGAAAAAAAATCTGTTTTATCTGTCAATAAGAAAGCTGTTTATCTAATTAATCTCAACAGATTGTTTAAAATAAGGCACTGAAGGACTGTCAACTTTTCTAAAGTCTGTCATTACAGAAACTGTAGAAAATTGTCAAAGGTAAATATATGCCAGTTACCTCCAAGAAAAGATTTCTAAGCCTAGTAGAAAACCTCAATATACATTTCTTCCTATGGTTTAGAATAAAAATACTCCTTTTGGAAAAAGGACTCTCTAGGGTATGCTCTGTGAAGATAAGTTAAAAGTCATGGTGACAGGCTTTAATCTCTGAGCATTTATGTGACATATTAATGTTTGTAATAAAAAATCTCATATCTCAGGTCACAGGTTTGTTCTTAAAGTTTATGCATTTTCATTCATAGGATTGTGTTTTGAATTTTATAACAAATGAACAAAATCCTAATTTGACCAAGACATAGAGACAGTTTTTTTTATATTATTTGCATTTGTATGATTTTGTATAGACTAATTTTTCAGCATATTACTTACATTTAAGAATGAT
>JAQZBX010055769.1:0-18453 GCA_029593785.1 Cabassous unicinctus | reverse complement strand
GGGGGCATCAGCCAGCCCCAGGGCTGGGACTCAGTTCCATTCTGTCTTCGACTAGATAGCCCCTGCCTCAGTTTCCACATTTGGCAGTGATCAGGGGGTTGGATGCCCTGCTCTTCTCAGCTTACAAACACCCTTTTGATCCCTTTCACCTGTCCTCCAGGATAAAATCCAGCCTGACCTCTGCAGAGCCCAGTCCCCGCTTCCCATGGTTGCACCCCAGGACCTTTGCACAAGCTGTTTCCCCGGCTGCCCAGTACTCTTTTCCCTCATCTTCCCAGCTCAAGTGGCACCTCCACTGGGAAGTCCCCACTCCTGATCCCCAGGCCAGGCAGGCCCTCTGTGACACCCCCGCCCCCCCACAGCTGCTTTGTCACCGCCTACTTAGCCCCAGTCTGGGCCCTAAGCCCCGTCCCCCCGCCATCCTCCCGGCCGATGGCTCACGCCTGCCACCTGGCGGCCGAGGCTGCGGCCCCCCGCGCCGCCTCCCGCAGCTCGCTAGGCTGTCCACCTGGCCAGCAGCGCCCTCTGCCTCTCTCCATCCACCCTCTGCCGAGGGCCCGTGGACCTAGGGGCTCCATCTGCATCCCGCTGGGGTTCGGCTCCTGAGCGCCCATAAGTGCCCCCAACGGCCTGGGGGCTGGGAGCTCCGGGCCTGGAAAAGGCGCCGCACCGCAGCCCCGACTGCGAGTGGCCCCACGCGGTAGCAGCGCGGTGCCTGTGCACAGCCCGGGCCGCAGCTGGAGGTGAGGGCTGCCCACAGCGGCCCGCGCGCGCTGCGGAAGTGAAGCTTGAATTTGTGGCCCCCAAGGAGGAAGGGGGGCGCAGTGAGTTGCAACGGGTTGCGTGCCGGCAGTCGTCTGTGTTTCACGCGCAGCGTGTCCTTCAGGCCTGGGAGGGAGACGCCTGACCATCGACCATGAAAATGATACAGAATCCCAGAGATTGCGTCACGCTGCCAGGCGCGCCAGCAGGAGCTCGCCAGCCTCGGGAGCTGCCGACTGGGGACGCCGGGCCGCGGGTTCTCCGCCTGCCTTTTTGGAAGAGGTCGCCCTGTAGGATGTCTAACCACTTCCCCGCGCCCCCAGATTCGCCGCGGTGCAGGGGAGAGGGGAGAGACCACTCCAACGGCCAGCCCCGGCCCGAGGACTGTGCGCGTGCGCGGGTCCGCCAGACGCCGGGAGACGGGATATCGGGGGCCGCCTCTCTAGCTCGCGTGGCGCCACCGCCTCCGTCTCGCTGGTGATGACGCACTTCCGTGGCCGCGTAGCAGGCAAGATGGCGGCGCCCATGGAGGTGGCGGTGTGTACGGACTCGGCGGGGCAGCTGTGGAGCTGCATCGTGTGGGAGCTGCATTCGGGCGCCAACCTGCTCACGTGCCGCGGTGGCCAGGCCGGGCCCCGGGGCCTGGCGCTGCTCAACGGCGAGTACCTGCTGGCGGCGCAGCTGGGCAAGAACTACATCAGCGCTTGGGAGCTGCAGCGGAAGGTGCGGGCGGCGCGCGCCCGGGCTGAGCGCCGGTCGGGGGGCTGCGCGCGCCCGAAGTTGGGGATCGGGAAGCCGGTGGGGGCTGCCCTCGCCCCTAAGGCCGTGGGGCCGGTAATCTCAGCGAGGGGACGTGCGCATGCGCGGGTCTGGGGCCTTCGGGGAGCTGATGGGGCGCTGTGCGCACGCGCGGAGCTGAGCGCGCCCCAGGGGCAGCCCCTTCCCTTCTCCCCCGCAAAGAGGGAGCCCTTGACCCACGGGCCCCCTGAGCGCCCCCTGTCCCCCCGCGCGCTGAGCGGCCGCTGCGCCCTCAGGACCAGCTGCAGCAGATCACGTGCCCCGGGCCCGTCACCTGCCTCGCCGCGGCGCCCAGTGGTCTGTACGTCCTGGCGGGGGTTTCGGAGAGCATCTACCTGTGGGAGGTGAGCCCCCTGACCCCGCGGCGCCCCTCCCCACGGGCGCCCTCCCTCCCTCGCAGTGCCTCCATTAGTTTTCATGTTCTGAGACTCATCTGTGGATCAGTGCTTTGGCCTCTGGGCCTGCTGGAGTGGCATTCGCCCCACCACCCTTTCAAGCATGTGGATCGTGGTTCTGCTCTCTGCGAACAATAGTACCTAAGTCCCAAGCATTGAGATCATGGGCAATCACTCTGTGAAGAACACACCCTCTTGCACTGGGGTGGCAGCTCAAGTCTCCCTGACTATCTGAGCAGAAGGCTTGCCCCCTCCAAGTCCTGTGTTAGAAATGCTGCCTTACCCAAAGTCTTGGCATGAAGGGATGACTTCACTGGAGAATTCTAATTCCACGGTTCTGCTGTTGAAGTCATTTTTCTCCTCATGTGGTCTTGTTTCTGTCTCCTTCCATCCAGCCTGGCATTTTATTCGCTCATACAAAATTCTCAAAAACCTTGTCAGTTTTGCATTAGGTTCAAGGGGGATCAAAGCTCTCAGAGAGAAGGATTTTCCATTTATCCTTTGTAGACAAATACATTTCCAATCCTTACTGGAAGACAGCTTAAGAGAGTGTTCTGGCATGAGGACAATAGTCTGCTTCTGAGTCTTGGTTCTGTTTAAAGGACTATTTTCTGTTCATGCAAATTCATTTACACTTATGATATATGTACTTATCTATATGCATATTATCATCAATAAATTTTAAAAGGAAACAAAACTTTATTTTTGGTACCTTTTAAAATAAGATATTTAAAATCTCTTGGAATCATTTATCATCTTATCAATTCTCCAATCAATGAAATAATAAATTTTTGTCATGTATTTATTTTATATCTGTATAATTCAAGTTTTTACCATTTTGAAAATTACATTTCAGTATTTTAGATATTCCAGCTTCTCTCTGTTTTTAAAATTTTTCTTATTTCAATAGATTTTTCTTTGTATCCATCCTTTTCATTTTTTCTGTCCTTAACTGTGATTTATCTGGTGATTAATCACTTTCATATTTTACTAAATTATACTTGGTTTCTGCTGGCTTTGTTTTAATTTATTACTGAGTTTTGTGACTCCTATTTTTATATCCTCCTGATGGCTATTCATTTAATTTCTGAGATATATATATATATATATATTATTTTATTGAAGCCTTAGCTTTTAAATTTTTTTCTATATTATATGATACTAAATTATTTATTTGCTTGCTAGATTGGTTTTTTATGCCCTGAAATGATTAAATTTTAGAATATTTTTTGTTCAATTTATCTCTTTGTTCTTATATTTTAATTTAATTATAATTCTTTTATCCATCCATGTTTAAATGTGGTTATTATTCTGACTATCAGAAAGAAGTACAGAAATAGATTAAGAATGGGTCAAGGGACTGGGATCCAAGATGGTAAAAGAGTAAAGAGTTCTAAGACTCAGCACATCCTACAGGAAAACTAATAATCAGTCAGGATCTATCTAAATCAACTGTTTGAGGGCCTCTAGAGACCAGAAGAACAGCATACACCATCCAAAGATGAGTGGAAGTTTGAGACTGAAATTCTGTGGTGAAAATTTGTGAAGTAGATTCCTCCATGCTCCAGAGGCTGGTGTTCATCCCACACTTGTCTGGCAGGTCACCTTGGGAGCCACTCCCTAGCTGTTAATAGAAGCCTCCTTTCCCAGGAGCAGGATAGGGGGCATTGCCTGGCACTGACTATGACTATAGATTAGCAAATTCCATTAGATGGGTTCCAATACTAAGCACAGCTAAAGTTTAAACCCACCCACATGTGAAAGGAGCCAGCAGACTTCCTATATCTTCAGATTGATTTAAAATCTACCCCTGGCAGGTATGGATGTGGGTTTGATTGAAAAACACACTCAATTTCCAGAACAGTACAAATCAGTTTCAGTTGTCCAGGTTAGACAGCCATGAGCAGCTACTGCTCAAATCCCTGCCATAAGTAAGGAAGCAATTGAAGCTGATTGATAGATGCAGTGGCGTCCTAGACAGAAGGGATCAGTTTCAGCACACCCAGGCTGGAGAGATTTCTGTGGCCACTGCTAAGGACTCCAGCCCAGCAGCAAATTGAAAGAAGCTATAACTACAAGTAATATACAGCAGTCGAAGTACCAGGCTAGCTATCCAAACCTCAAAAACTGGGTAAGTCAGACTCCAGCACTGAAGGGTCCAGCTCTGCCATGAGTGCTGAGGCTTACCAAAGAACCAACACCTCCGAGCTTGTCACCAGAAGATCTACAGCAATCTAGATGAACGGTTCCTGGGAGAAGGCTTCCTGAACAACAGAGCCTTGGGGATGCAGATGGAAGTTGAAGAGCAAGATGGCATTCTTGACTTGCTCCCAACCAAAGTAGACAAGTTAGATTATAGCATAAAAAGCACAGAAAGAAAAGTTCTTCTACTTTAAAGACACTTTTAAAGAGAAGATTTTCCACTACTTATGATGAAAAGATTAGAAATATTTTTTTTGTAACTCCCAAGAAGTCTCACTCATTATTTTATTATATAATTTAATATACATGCAAATGTTATAGTACAGTGAGTCTTAAGAGATTTTGTTATTATGAGAAAGAGTGTGTCTAACTTTTTATTAGGGCTGACACCTATCTTAGTTCTTTCAAGTGAATACTTAAGTGTTTCAGGCTGATCATAGTAGCCTTCGAACCTGGCCCTGAATATCCTGGGCTTTTAATTACTACCCTGGAATGAGAAGAAGGAGTTGCATTTCTCACTTTGATGTGTATATGGAAAGATGCTGGCAGACTTCCAGTCTTGGAACCACCAACTTGGTTTCCCTGTGTGTTGTATATCTCTCATTCCTGGGCCTTACCGTGAGTCAGAATGCTAAGAGATGTGTGATCCAGTAGTGAGGCAGACTAGATTAGGGAATCAAGAGATGGATCTCGAACATGGCAGAAAACACACCTGGCCATGATCCCCCCACAATTTTGCTGGTGGAAGAACCTTGTGAAAACCCTCATTCAGAATGAGATTTCCCCTGGAATCAAGGAGAAGCCCCGGATATTCTCAAGGGGCCTTATCATTTGGCTTTCCCAGGGGATTGAGAGGTGAGGTAATCGATCAAAACAGCAAGCCACTGGGATTCCTCCACTAACATTAGCAAAGGGGCAGAATAATTAATGGTTTAAAAAGCAAGCACAGAAGCTAAATATGCTCTTTTTCCTTTTCCCCTATTCTAGCCCTGTTCTTGCCCTGTTCTTTTATTTCCCCCATTTCTCTTTCATTTTCTTAATAAACTACTGACCTAACTGAACTGGTGATCGCTTAAAATAATTTTTTTGTAGCATAGCCAAGAACCTAGAGAAACTCCAGCAACAGTAGCATGGGGTGGGGAGGAGTCTTCCCACACTTTCTTTTAGCAGTCAGCATCCCACCCCTCCACCCCAGCAGCACTGACACATTGTTTGTGTTTCTATCCAACCCTGGCAAAGGATCACTAAATT
Source organism: Cabassous unicinctus (assembly GCA_029593785.1). Classification (NCBI taxonomy): domain Eukaryota; kingdom Metazoa; phylum Chordata; class Mammalia; order Cingulata; family Chlamyphoridae; genus Cabassous; species Cabassous unicinctus. The sequence goes on along the minus strand of JAQZBX010055769.1, from coordinate 13,045 downwards.
TGGAAATGGAGCAAGTAGACACTCTTTGTTCTTTTATGGATAAATGTTACCTCCCCCACTCAGACCCCTCCATCCCTGGTATGTGTTTTATAAGGAGTTTACACCAGCCCTGCTCACAGTGGTGATAGGAAATGCATAGGGAATTGGGTAAGCCATTCTTCCTTTGTGCTCTCATCCCTAACTCCCCATCTCTGGACAGGAAATGATTCTGCAGCTGAGTGGCCTTGTAGAATTTGCAGGAATGTAGTATCATATAGACATGATCATACAATGGGCTTCCTCCTCCAAGTGCTCCACCCCTCTGGGCATCACCCCACTGACCAGGCCTCTGGTAGGGCAGGAATTATTCAGTGTCTGAGGTGTCCTGGCTTGCCCAGGTGTCTCAGGCCCTACCCACTTCTCTCGGGGATGACATAACTCATCCCTTTTTTCTCTGCCAACAGTTTTAGGACTGGAACTCTATGAATGTTTCTTTGTACAGAGGAATTTGACAAGGAAGGAGGGAAGGGATGGATGGAGGGAGGGAGGGAGGCCCGGACATGAAAATTTTAATAGGCTCAGCTTGATTTCTCCTTTTATTTTACAGAAAGAATTATTTAAAAGCATTAATTACAATTTAATTTCTATAATAAAATTAAATCAATTGAGTTGGTACCTCCAGTGAAATAATTAAAGCCACAAAACCCTTGCCTTTTTAAAAAAACAGATAAATTAAAATATTTTGAAGCTAGTGAAAAGGACCGATTTCACTAAGAAATGTCAGGAAGTGGTTTAAAATAACAGTGTTTTTCACCTGAAAGTGTGGCATTGACCTTTCTGGACTTTCCTGATTTGAGGTTGCACTCTGCAGCTTAAAAATAATATTCCCTTAAGGAAAAAGTTCATACTGCAGCAATGCATTCATATTTATATAGCTATTCCAAAAGTGCCATCACCTGATGCATGCCTCTCAGAAGAAGAGTGACATCCTTCATCAGCAAACAACTTTATGTGAGCACCACTTATGTCCTAGCCCCTCAGCGAGTAACACCCCTGTCCTTGTGAAAATCCCAGGATGTGAGGACATGATCAAAGGTAATCAGTGAGAAGTTGGTTTATCAGATAAGTTCTACATTATTCTTTTGATAACTGAAAAGAAGGAAAATTTTAAACTTAAAACCAGCCCAAAGGAAACTAGTCCTGAAATTTTCAAGAAACAGGCTGCTTAAAAGTATGAAACCAGAATGAGGAGTAGCCTTGAGTACATTTCCACTCATTCTGATATTTTACATTTTCTTTCATCTGTGATACTTTTCATATATATAATATTAAATTTGTCTCTTAATTATCATTAGGCATAGATTCACTATATCTAATACCTAAACTTCTTTTTCAAATAACAATGGACAAAGACCACCACCAAACACTCTTCAACAGACTTCCTGAAGAAATTGCTATTTTGTATACTGGGATTAGTTATTTAACTGACTTGAAGCACAGTAACATCTTATTTTCTGTACCTTTCCTATCTTTTGTTGGATTGATAAAGCCAAACGCTCCTCCCTCCCCCACTGCCCCCCTTTTTTATCCCAAGCATATGGAAGGAGAGTTCCCCTAACATTCCTAGAAATGCCTTGCTCTGACATGGTGGAAGACTCCTCTTTTCTAAGGTCATATCTGGCAGTCTGTCTTTAGAAAGCATGATGGGCAGCCACAGAAGCCAGCCTCCTCCTCTCTACTGGTTCTTGAGCCCCTTCTCCCTGGCTTTTAAGGACTGGATGCTTACCCTACTTTATAAAGCAAAGTTGCTCGTGCATTTTCACAGAGAATGAAAGAAGATCTGAGAACACTCCAGAATTATTTCACTTTATGATTGTGACTAAAAGGGAAACATTCTGCCCTCTAAACTAGACACTTCTAATGGAGATGCTCAACAAGGGACTAGGCCTGGGGTTAGCTGCTGGATGCCCTCCATACCACAGCCTAGACCAATGAACTCCTCCCCTCCAGGTGAGGTCCACAAGACAGATTTTCATTTCCACAGCTGAGATGGAAACAAACTGTGGCTTCCAAAAAAGGGGATCCAAATTTTAGATTACTTATTAATTGTGATACTAACTTCAAAATGTGTGGGTTCTGCTAGAGGAATATATTTGTAAAATCTAGTACTTTGTGACTTAAGCAGTGGGTTTGATTGTGGGTGTCCTCTTTGTATTCTGTAGGAAAGGAGACCTGGAATGAGCTTAGGTTGCAAAAAATAAAAAATAAAAAAGACATAAGGTGCATTTTAATTTCTATTTCTCTAACTTCTTTTTGTGAATATGTGCATTTCAGTGTACACCAAAACAGTTTTAGTAAAAAGTTATAATTTGCTGATAAATGCATTTTCCACAGACTTTTAAAGTTACCAATGTTATTAAAAATCATCAATGGTGATGAATGAATTGTCTTGTGTCCAGAATGATGAGGAGGTTATTGTAAGTGCTCATTGGTGGATGGGGGAAGGTTGGCCTTTTATTCATAGTCTGTATCAGAACAGCTGTTCTTGTGTACAATACTTTCAATTCAACAAATGACCATATTCCATGAAATAAAAGATGAAGCTGATATAAATTTTTAAAGAAGAGAGATAAGGATATCTCTAAATTACTGCTGAGTGGAAAAAAGTAAAATGAACCACAAAATGATACAAATTTCATAAAATAAAGCAAATTATGTAACTATATAACTAGGAAAATACTTTCATCCATCCATCTATCTAGCTATCTTGATTACCCAAATCCATATAGTAAATGCATTACAAAAGGACTTGGAAAAAAATAAAAATTTCATGATAATCAATAGGTTTTGCATATAGATTAGAATAGGGGAGTTTTGAGTCAATCAAAACATAATTTATTTGTAATAATATATTTATTATAAAAAGTATATATGACAAAACTTTTAAAAAAGTAGATGATAGAGATATGGTGTTTAGTTGTTTATTATACAATATGTGTATGTGTGAATAATTTTATTTCAAATATTTTAACAAGTGAAATTTTGTGAATCAGTGATGAGAGTAGATCCAATAATTAAGAGTGAAGAGTTTTGTCTACTTCTCCAATGTTAAATAGCATATTAACATCTTAGAAGTACAAAATGTTTCTTGGAAATTAATTGTAATGTGAATATTCTTGCTGTCCTGATTTTGTGATAATCAGGGTAGGCTAAACATTCGCTATATTAGAAACCATACATATGTTCCCAGAATTAGTTTTTCTCCCTAGGTCTGATTTTTAGAATGCTGGTGATAAACTAAGCCTGATTTATTATATGACCATCCTGTATGTGAAAAGACAGTAACTTTGGGTATCTTTGGTCAATCTTAAGAGATATAGCAGGGGGACAGATGTGGTTTGTGTGGTTGGGCATCTGTCTCCTGTATGGAGGAACCTGGGTTCAATCCCCGGGACCTCCCCATAAAAATTTTTAAAAAAAGAAAAATATAGAAGGTGTGTGGGCCACCAGGCCCTGCAAGCAGGTGAGCCACCAGGCCCAGTGCTTGGGTGCACCATCAGACCCTGCAAGCCATGCAGCAAGATCATGACCTGAAAGGTGAGTGACACAAGTTTGAGCCAAGATGAAAAGTGCCAGAAAGCCAGGAACTAAGGTGGTGCAGGCAGTAGGATGCCTTTCTCCCACATCAGAGATTCCAAGGATTGAATCCCAGTGAAGACAGGAGAAGGATGAGGTTCAATCCCTGGGACCTCCCTGTTCAGTCCTCCTAGGGATTGAACCCAGGAACCAAACCACCTAATGAATTTCCACCACTTTGTTGTAAATACTCCAATCAGCATAAACCCTAACCCCCAATGATACCCAAGAAAACCAGAAACCCCTAGAGAGGGGGCACGTGTCTTGCCCTGTAGAACACCCATACTCATATCTGATTGTGTACTTGACCTTTATTAAACTATTTTCTAACTTTCTCATAACTGTGGTATGTCTCTAAATTCTTTCTTATGATGTCACCAAAAACAAGGAAATCAGTGCCACCAACAATATGATACAAAGAAAATAAAACAAATGGTATTCACATTTAATATATGTAGTCTTTAAAACTTTTTATTTTAGTAACCTATATACAAGTCACAATTTCCCTGAACCGACTAAGCAATAATTTCTCTGCCCCAATTCTTTGTAACCTGTAATCTATTGTATGTCTCTATAAATTTACCTATTCCTATTCTAGGTGTTTCATATAAGTGACTTCATAGAATATTTACCTGTTTCTGATTTATTTCATTCAATGTGATGTCTGCAAGATAAATCCATCAGTGCCATGTATCAAAACTACATTCTTTTTTATGAATGACTAACATCCCAGTGTATGTATATACCACATTTTATTTAACCATTCATTTCTTGATGGACACTTGAGTTGCTTCCACCTTTTGGCTACTGTGAATAATGCTGCTATGACCTTGGTTGTACATGTATCTGTTTGAATCCCAGCTTTCAATTTTTTGGATAAATAACAAGAAATGAGATGGTTGGGTCATGTGGTAATTCTATGCTCAACTTTCTAAGCAACTGCCAATCTGCTTTATACAGTGTCTGCACCATTTTACAATGGTACGAGCAATGTATAAGAGTTTCAAATCTCTGTACCTTTACCAACTCTTGATATATATTTTTTTAATAGTAGCTATCATTGTGGGTTTGAAGTCATATCTCATTGTGGTTTTTATTTGCATTTCCTTGAAGAACAATTATTTTGAGCATTTTTTCTTTTGTTTATTGACCATATATACATTTTTGAAGGAATATCAATTCATATCATTTGATTATTTATATATAAGGTTATTTGACTTTTTCTGGTTAATTGTAGTGGTTCTTTATATATTCTGGTAATTAAACCTTAACCAGCTATATGGTGTGATGGTATGAAGTTCTATATACCCCCGGAAAAACATGTTCTTAAAGTTAATCCAACCCTGTGGATGTGAAACTATTTTAATTAGGACATTTTGATTAGGCTAAGTCAGTTAAGGTGTGACCCACCTCAACAGGATGGGTCTTAATCCTATTAGTGAGGTCTTTTGTAAGAGAAATATATTCATGCAGAGAAAAGAAAAATTCACAGACAAAACAGCCTGAAGCTGAAATCAGTGGAACCTGGAAGAGAAGGGAGAAACCAGGCAACATGGCCATGTGCCTTGCCATGTGTCAAACTAAGCCCCAAGGTTCACTGGTAACAAGCCCCAGAATGCCACAGTCTTGGGAAGAAAACATTGCATTAATGATGCCTTGATTGGTACATTTTCCCTGCCTCAAAACTGTGAGTTAATAAATTCCCATTGTTTAAGCCAAACCATTTAATGGTATATTCTAAAGCAGCTAAGGAAACCCAAACATATTTTAGCAAGTATTTCCTTTCATTATATAGGTTTGCATTTCATTTTCTTGATAATATCTTTTAATGTACAAAAGTTTCTAATTTTGAGGAAGTCCATCTTATCTATTTTTCTCTTTGCTCCTCTTGCTTTTGGTTTCATAGCTATGATATTACTACCAAATCTAAGGTTATGAAGGTTTCTCCCTATGTTTTCTTCTAATGATTTTATGGTTTTAGATCAAAAGTTTAAGTCACTCTTCCATTTTGTGTTGCTTTTTGTAGATGGCATGAGGTCGAGTTCAAACTTCATACTTTTCCATGTGCATATCCAGTTTTCTCAGCACAATTTACTGAAGAACCCATTCTTTCCCCCAAATAACATACTTGCCAACCTTGTGAAAATGAATTGGCTATAGATGATGGGTTTATTTCTGAACGTTCCATTTTTTTCCATTGGTCTATGTTTATACCAAGAGCTAGAAGAAACTTGGATGCAATTAGAAAAACATAAGGGAAGGACGAGAACAGCGAGGTCATTGGAAACCAGAAAAGCAGATACAAGCAGGGAGAGATTACTATGTGATAGAAATAGGCAGAGTTGTAAACAAAAGGACCTTAGGAATTTTAGGCAGGCCACCAACAGATGGGTACAGACTTTGGAGAGACCATATTGCCTTCCCAAAGCCTTGATTTGGGACACTAACTTATGAAACTATGAGGCAAAATATTCTTTTTACTTAAGTCCACTCATTGTGTGGTATTCATCATAGCTATCTGACAGCATATGTGAGACCTCCAATTTTGTTCTTTGTTTTCAAAATGATTTGTCCATTCAGAATCCCTTATAATTCCATGGGAATTTAAGGATTGGCTTTTCCATTTTTTATATGTAATCAACCATTTTTAATGTGATGATGTCTCTCCGTTAGCTTGCCTTTTTCTTAAACCTACAGTTCTGAAACAGCTATGTTTACCATTTTGGGAACTAATTTTTTGCTTTCTTGGATCAATGGTCTGATATCCTACTTCCATGTTATCCTTGCCATTTTGAGGATATGCTACTCAGAGGAGGAGAATAAAACCTTTTCTACCTGTGCTTCTCACATGATTGCTATCACTGTGTTCTATTTTATGGCACTCTTTTCTCATGTATTTGCAACCAAGGACCAATATCTCATTAGGTAATGATAAAATGGCCTAGATTGTTTATACCACAGTGATATCAATGCTGATTTATAGCCTAAGGAAAAGGATGTGAAGGATGCACTAAAGAGATTCCTAATTACCTCATGCCAGTCTTGTAAACTAATGTAAGTTTATAACTACAACTGTATTTATTTAAGGGTTTAAAATTTATTCTGAAAATCCTGCTATTAAATGAAACGTAATAAATGGCTAATTTTTCTTTAACTTAATTTTAGTTGGATAAATCTTAATTCATTTTATTTCAACCCAAAATATCCAGCCAATTATTCCAAACGTAAAAAGTATCAATTGTAAAAATAAAACAAACATATTTCATAAACTATAATTTGAATGTAAATAAATATAGTTAATAAAATGTGTCATTTTTCAAAAAAGGAAGATTCAGACTGATGGTGTAAAGGTATGCAAGAATCATCTCTTAGGAGGTACTCGAGAATCAGATCATCTTCTTTGCCATTTCCACCCATTATTCAATGTTTAAGGGTTTTATTATTTTTCCTTTTTAATTACACCATTTTTCCATCCATTTCATGATCTTTTTTGAGCCTATATTTTATCATCACTTTAAAGCAGGGGTGAAGAGGTCTTTGGAAAAGCTTCAGGGGGTCCATGAGCTTGGATTGAAAATTTAAAAAGACATTATTCTTTTGGGGATGTGTTGGTGCGGGTGTGTCATAAAGCTATCTGAGAAGGGGTTCGTGATTTTCACCTGATGGGCAAAGGAGTGTATGGGACAAAAAAGGCTAAGAACTCCTGCCTTAAAGTCAATTTAAATCACTGGAAAATAAAAGTACAGGGGAAAATAAAGTCTAAATATAAGAGTACTTGAAAGTACATGGAATAGGAAATAAGGACAATATTCTGAAAAAAAGAAAAAGGATTCTACTTTTCATCCCTCTCATTCTGTCATGTGCACAAAGCAAAGTGTTTGTGTTTATTCAAATATGACATACAAATATATTTTCTTATGCTAGGCACTGTTGTATAGAATTGATTTTGTTATAAAACCATAATATCAAATACACTTCTCACATTTTTACTAGTGTGATTAGGTGAGAAAATAATATTAGAAAAAAAACAGTATCTTAAAAGGGGTACTATTTTTCAAGGAGTTGATGGTCTTGAGAAACATCTATGCATATGTAAAATGCTTCAGACCTTGGATGGATTGAGGGAGAGTAGGCATGACATGCAAAATGAAGATGGTAACTAGTAATAAATTAGAGTTATAACATCTGCAAGCATGTTAGCAATGAGCCAAAACCTAGAACTGTGTCTCAGGACAATGAATGAATTTCTAGCATTGGTCATGAATACACAGAAAAGCTGAAAGCAGAAAGTTCAAAATATACCATGGATATTACTGGTTTCAAGGTGCAAAATCGTCATGAATTTGATTACGTTAATTTTCCAGCATTTTGTTCATTATTTATTTGATTGTTTAATTTTAATTTATTATAAGCATGTTTGGATTCACAAATTAATGTATTAGCAATTAGAGAAGCATATTTCCTAGCAAAAAATAATTATCTTTACCTTTGGCTAGGTAAACAAATTGGAGCAATAGTGCTAAACTCACCTTGAAATATAACCAATCAAAATGTTTTAAAGTGAATTAAGGTCAAGAAGGAAAACTGCAACATTATCTTCATTATAATTTGGTTTATACATAAGAATTCTCTAAAACTAATTTTCTGTCTTATGTATTAGTTTCTTATCGCTGCTGAAACAAATTACCACAAATTTAGTGGCTTCAAACAACAGAAAATTACCTCACACATTTGGAGAACATAACTCTAAAATAGGTTTGTTGCACTATCAATTAAGGTTTCAATAGTCTGCATTCCTGCTAGAGGCTCTATAACTGAACCTATTTCCTTGTCTTTTCCAGTTTCTGTAGGATGGCTTTCTTCCTTGGCTTGTGGGCCCTTTCAATCCAGCAATCCCATCACTCAAAACTTCTATCACCATGTCTCCTTCTCAGCCTCACTGACTCCCCTGCCTCTTTCTTCTGTAAAATCCTTTGTTAATACATTTGGCATACCCAGATGATATAGGATAATCACCCCATCTCAATATCCTTAACTAATTCCATCAGCAAAGTCTATTTTTCCATGAAAGGTAACAGAATCACAAGTTCTGGGAATTAGGACTTGGACATCTATGGGAGGGTGGGTAATTTTTCAGCCTACCACTTCTTTATTGGCATACGTTTGGAAATGAGCAATCTAAAATACTGTACTTCTCTCATTTACTACTGTTCAATAAAATAATCCCTCTTACTTTACATATTCTATATCCAGTCTACATTACTAACTTACAATATTTTTTCCTAATCAAACCTTACATGTTATCCTATTTAAATAAAACAAAAACCAAAAACAATCTGGGTCAAAGATTGCATACAAACACTTAATCACTTGTTATCCTATCATTCAGAATTGATGAACAAACTCATTAAACCAACCAGCACATCAGCAAAGCACATGTTTCCAATGAAATAAGGGGGAAAAAAAATTATCTCCTAGCTGTGATCTCCTACTGGTCAAATTAAACAACATGAGACATTACATACCCTTCAGTTCCAGGTTGTGCATAACTGCATGTCAAGGGATTTCTAGGGCATCTTGCATCTGAATCATAATTGTGAAACCTTGGTGGCAGTTAGCAGGAAAAGAGAGGCAAGGCACAGGCATACCTAAGAAAGTTAGGAAGCCCTGAAAGAGTAACCACAGGGACCCCTCATTCTGTAGCTGCAACAGAAGCTATAGCTCTGACCCAAGTCTATAATTTACAAATGACTTGGACAGAAAGCATTTTAAGTGTGTAAATCTTGGGTTGGAGATGCATTGAATCCCATCGATAATATGAGATTAAGAATAGGCAAAATTTTCTCAAATTTAGAAGTGTAATAAATACTATTTTGCAAATTTAAATTCAAATCTAAGTAACTGAAAGCCATTGCCTTTGATTCATTGAGTAGATAATTTTGTTTTGAAAGACTGTGATTTCCTTATTATTTTATGGGCATCTCAATACAGGCATACCTTGGAAATAGCACAAGTTCAATTCCAGACAACAGCAATCAGGCAAATATTGCAGTAAAGTGAGGCACAAATTTTTTTTGGCTTCACAGTGCAAATAAAAATTATGGCTACACTATACTGTAGTTGATCAAATGTGCAATTGCACTGTGTCTAAAAACCAATGTACATACCTCAATTAAAATATGTCTCAGAGAAATGAAGTGAACACATGCTTTTGGAAAAATTATGCCAATAGACTTCCTCAATGTAGTTTGCCACAAACCTTCAATTTGTATAACACATAATGTCTGCAAAGCACAATAAATTAAAACATAATATGAGGTATGCTTGTTTTTTATGGGTGTAAAGACTTTTATATTTCATCAGTTATAAAAAAGATAGCAACTACCATGATTCCATTTTTTTAAACTGAAAAGTAAAATAAAGGAATTTTAAGTTTCCAAAATGAAAGTTTTCTTATTCTTTAAAGTCTTGATAAATCTTGCTTAAGCAGCATATCTCTCACTGCAATTTCACAGATCCTAACAGTAGATGCTTATACTACCTTAAGCCTCTGAGTCAAATAGAAGTTTATACCATACCATTGGTCCTTCTTATTCTAAGAGTAATACAACCACTATACCACAGAAGAATTCCCCATTTGCCCTTCATCTTCTATATTCCCATAGCCTTATACCATATGATTGGCTCCTTTCTCTTCCTAATCTTCTCCTTTTCCATCCTTCATTTTCTTTCTACATCTCCATCAAGGACTTTAAAATTTTATTCCCTTCTCTCATAGAAAGTTATTACTCTATGCAGCTTGAGGTTCTTTGAAAAATTATGACCCCAGTTATCACTTTCTATTCCAAGCTGCTGTCACAGATAAATTTTATTTCTTTACAGCTTATCAAGGCATTTCTACAAGAAATAATGCTTATCTGAGTTGGCATGGCTTTGTTGACTGAGCAGCTGTCATAGTAAGCTCTTACCCATTTCACAAATGAATATGAATTTGAGTTAACTCAAATGTATATATCAAAAGGCCTACTTATTTAGAAGCAATTCTAAACACAAAATCAATTTCAGATACAATGAGAAGTGGTTTCTAATAATTTTAAGGAAAGAAAACACCTTTCTAATATATAGTTCATTGATCTAATAGAATATATTACTGAATGTTAATGGTTATTAATGTTTACTCAATCGCAAAAACGTATTGATTTAGACATGGACTCATGAGATTATATCATGTTATTTAGAGACTTTTATAAAATATGTGTTAGAAACATTCACATTCAGACGTGAGCTTAAACCATTGCTTCCTCTTTTTTCTTTATTTTTAATTTTATTTTGAAAGAAGCTTTAGATTACATGAATGTTAGATAAAAAATATAGGGGGATTTCCATATAACCCACCCTTTTCCCCTCCCTCACTTTTCCCTATTAACAGTGTCTTTCATTAGTGTGGCACATTTGTTACAATTGATGAACACATGTTGAAGCAACTGTTGCTTCTTGATCACCAAATAGTACGGTTGCAAAAAAAGTTGTTTGCAATGGTATGTCCTTTTTCCTCCGTAACCACATTTCTTATTCTTTGTTTCCTCCTTCATGGTTTTTCCTTAATTTCATCAACATTTTATTGTTCATCAATTGGAAAATACAGATTTTACACCAGAAACCTGCTGTAGAAAGCCACTCAGGACTAGCATACTGTGATGGAAAGAATGACTCACAGTGAGTTGGTGCTGGGATACCACACAGTAGTTAGGCTAGTTCTCTGCCACTTTGCCATACCTGACTGTAGGGGAGTATGAGAAATAGTCTGGTCATGTGTCAGAGACAAAGCCAAAAGATTTGGGAATTAGCAGACCAATTCTCCTATAGATTATACACAATTCTGTGTTACTTCAACAACTACTTTATTAGCATTACCCTAAACTGTCCATATTAACACTACTGGCAATAAAAAATATTAAATATATATGAAAAATTTGTGTTTATCACTCTCTGTTACAATATGAGGAAATTTTTTTTCCACAGGATATAGCTTAATTGTATTTCAATTTGAGACCAGTATTTGAATATTAAAAATCTAATAATATTTCAAGGCAAATAAGCCAATTTTCTTCTCTCAAATAAAATCAGATTGAATTATTTAGCTCAATCCTTACCTTGTATATAAGCACTACATATTCATAAGTAAGATATCAGAAGTCTTAAATCCTTGTACATTGAAGTTCAAATGTATATTGATAAATGTAATTTTGAAAATATCTATTAAAAATGAAATTTTTTTATTTGTTCTGAATCAGGAATCCACACTGGATATATTTCATAGAGATATTTAATCATGGATCCCCAGAGGGACACAGGCAAATTTATGTGTGAAGAACTCAGCAGTTAGCAGCTAACCTAATGTTTCTTACTAAAGAAAAAATGTGTTTGGAAAATGTGGATAGATACAGATTATAGTATTAATATAATATCAGTGGAAAAGAGAAGGCAGCAAAGAATTGGTGTATATGTAGTAAAATTGATAGATCTCAAAAACCTAGTTGAATACCTTAGATGTCAAAATGAGATGTTATAACATAGGCACACTCATTAAAATAGATATCGTATTTACTTTATGAAGATGCACACCTTTTTAGGGATACATATCATCCTTCGTAGAAGAGGTGGCGTATATATGAAGGAGAACTGGTGTGGAATGGGGAATGAGGACTTATGAAGATTAAGGAACAAGGAGTTTAGGTAGGATAAACTCAATTTAGATGTGAGATTAAAAGAAAAAAAATAAGGGTAACACACATAATCATAAATTGAAATATCATTGAATCTTTTAAAACAATATAGGGCCTGTAATAGAAATCAACCCTCATCCTCAGACATAAAACTTGGAAGAAACCACTTTGGAAAATGCTGAATATTGATATCATTCTTGTGAGATTAAAGTGTGTATCCAACAATAATATACGTAAGCCAAGGTAAACACATATATTTGAGTAGTACAAATATATCACAAGAAATTGTGGAAAATGTATATAAAAGAATGTTTCTCAATAGGGAAATCAAAGATACCCTGGGTAATTAGCAAAGATCCAGTGGCATCATTTATTGGTCTCAGATGATTTGAGAATCATAACAAATTGCATTCATGCTGCCAAAGTGGTGTCTTAAAGGGGAAAACACTAGTAAATTCTTCTAGTTTCAGTGAAATTAACAACCACACGAGCAAGCAATAACACATTCCACATTTGAGGTGAGTAGAGGGCCCCCATCTTCATGATCATCAGATTAGCTACAGTGGCAATTATTGACTGATGTTTACAATAATTTGTTATTGAAATGACAATAGTACCACTGCCAGACTCAGCACACTATGGTATACATATTAAAAGTCTAATTTCATAATGAGATTTTCTGGAGTAAATTGGTATTTTTAGCA
>JAQZBX010055768.1:0-11836 GCA_029593785.1 Cabassous unicinctus | reverse complement strand
AAACCCAAACAGGATAAACTCCAAGAGAACCATGCCCAGACATACATCAGTCAAACTGTCAAACGCCAAGGACAAGGAGAAAGTTCTGAAAGCTGCAAGAGAAAAACATGTTATGCACAATGGAGTCCCATTAAGATTAAGTGCCGATTCCTCATCAGAACTAACGCGGAAAGGTAGAAGTGGGATGAAATATTTAAAGTGCTGGAATGAAACGAGTGCCAACCAAGAATATTATATCCAGCATGACTGTCTTTCAACAATGACGGAGAGATTAAGACATTCCCAGATACACAAAAGCCGAGGGAGTTCATCACCACTAGATCTGCCCTTCAAGCAATGCTAAAGGGAGTTCTTCATACAGAAGAGGACACTAGACAGTGGACTGAAACAGCATAAAGAAATAAAGACCTCCAGCAAAGGTAACTTTATGGGTAACTGTAAATGCCAGTACTATCATATTGTATTTTTTGATACGGAACTCCACTTTTTACAGGTTCTAAAATGCAAATGCATAAAAAGTTAGGATAGCCACTGAGTGTACACTCTGAATGGACTGTACAAAGCATGGGTCTGTATAACACAGGGAATCCAGTGGTGGAAGATGAACAGTGGTTAACAGGACAAAATGTAAGAATGTTTCCTCTTGAATGATAACAATATATAATACTAATACAGGGTGTTAATAATTGGGTGGGTTGGGGGGAAAATATACCAAATGTAAGGTATGGGCTATAGTTAGTAGTAATATTTACATTTGTTAAATTTGTCATAGTTTGTAACAAATGTTTCACAACAATGCAAGGTGTTGGTGGTGGGGAGATATATGGGAGCCTTGTATGATATGCATGTTTGTTTTGCAAATTCACAAATTTCATTGTACATTTATTGTTTGTATGTTCATGTATAAAATGATATACTTCAAGTAAAGTTAGGAGAAATCTATGGTTTTGGACATACAATGCATAAAGATAAAATCTGTAACAAGTACAACAAAAAGATGTGGATCAGAGAGGTATAGGAATGAAAGGGGGAACATTACTGCTGTCCCCACAGAAATAAAAAAGGATTATAAGAGGATACTATGAACAACTGTACATCAATAAATTTGAAAACCTAGATGAATAGCAAAGTCCTGGAAACATACAAATATCTACACTGACACATGAAGAAACAGTAGATTTCAAGAGACCGATAGTAAGTTAAAAGATTGAATCAATAATCAAAAACCTCCCAACAAAGAAAAGCCCAGGACCAGATGGCTTCATTGGTGAATTTTACCAAACATTTCATGAAGAATTAACATCAATCCTGCTTAACTCTTCAAAAAAACCCTGAAGAGGAGGGAACATTTCTTAACTCATTCTATGAGGCCAACATCACTCTAACACCAAAGCAAAATAAAGATACGCAAGAAAGTAAGTTACGGACTAATACCACTGATGAATATAGATAAAAAGATAAAATCTTTTACAAAACACTAGTAAACTGAATCCAACAGCACATTTAAAGAATTATACACTATGATCAAGTGGGATTTATTCCAGTTATGCAAGGTGGCTCAACATAAGAAAATTAATTAATACAATATACCACGTGAATAGAATGAAGGAATAAAACCACATGGTCATCTCAATTGACACAGAAAAGTCATTTGACAAATCCCAGCACCACTTCCTGATAAAAACACTTGGATCCTATATATAGAAAATAATGAAAAATTCATTAACAAAGTTACTAGAGCTAATAAATGAATTAGCAAAGTAGTGGGGTAAAGATCAAAACGCAGAAGTCAGAAGTGTTCCTATACACCAGGGGTTCTTAACCTTCTTTGTTCCATGGACTCCTCCACCAGTCAGGTGAAAACCATGGACCCCTCATTAAGTCCACACTATACTGTATATTATTTAGTAAATATATCACATCTGCACCAACACAGTCCAAGAATAATTTTTTTTTGAATTTCAATTCAAACTCATGAACCCCTTGTTAAGAACCCCTGCTATACACTAATAATGAACAATAAGAGGAGGAAATCCAGAAAAAAATTCCACTTACACCAGCAACTAAATGAATCAAATATCTAGGAATAAATTTAACCAAAGATGTAAAGGATTTGCACATGGAAAACTATAAAACCTTGCTAAAATATATTTTTAAAGACCAAGAACATTCCAAGTTCATGGCTTGGAAGACTAAATATCATTAATATGTCAATTCTTCTCAAAGTGATTCATAGATTCAATACAATTCCAATCGAAATTCCCTCAGCCTTCTTTGCAGAAATGGAAAAGCAAATCATCAAATTTATATGGAAGGGTAAGGGGCCCTGAATAGCCAAAACCATCTTGAAAAAGAAAAAAATTGGAAGACACACACTTAAGGATTTTAAAACTTATTAAAAAGATACAGTAGACAAAACAGTATGGTACTGGCACAAGGACAGATATATAGACCAACTGAACTGAGAGTTCAGAAATAAATCCTCATAAGTATGACCAGCTGATTTTTGACAAGAGTGCCAAGACCATTCAAGGGGGAAAGAACAGTCTCTTCAGCAAATGATGCTGGGAAAACAGGTATCCATATGGAAGCAAATGAAGGTGGACCTCTACCTAACACCATATACAAAAATTAACTCAAAATGGATCAAAGACCTAAATATAAGAACCAAAACTATAAAACTCCTAGAAGACATAAGGAAGCATCTTCAGAACCTTGTGTTAGGCAACGGTTTCTCAGACTTTACACCAAACGCATGAGCAAAAAAAGAAAATAAAGAGATGAATGGGACTTCATCAAAATTGAAAACTGTTGGGCATCAAAGAACTTCATCATGAAAGTAAGGAGACAACCTACAGAATGGGAGAAAATATTTGGAAGCCACATATCTGATAAGAATTTAATATCCAGAATATATAAAGAAATATATTTAAAAAACCCTACAACTCAACAACAAAAAGACAACTCAATTAAAAAAAGGGCAAAAAACTTGAATAGACATTTCTCCAAAGAAGATATACAGATGGCCAATAAGCACACGAAAAAATGCTCAAAATCATTAGCAAATCAAAACCACAATGAGATACCATTTCATACCCACTAGAATGGCTGCTATTAAAAACAACAACAACAAAACAAATAGGAAATTAGTATCAGAGAGGATATGGAGAAATAGGAACACTCTGTCATCATTGGTGGAAATGTAAAATGATGAAGCCCCTGTGGAAAACAGTTTGGTGGTTCCTCAGAAAGTTAAGCATGGAATTATAACATGACTGGGGAACCCCACTTAATAAACTCAAAAGAATTGAAAGCAGGTACTCAAACAGGAGTTATGAATTGATGTTCACATCAACATTATTTACAATTGCCAAATGGAAGCAACCCAACTAAATGCCCATCAAAAGATGAACAGATAAACAAAATGTGGCATATACATACAATGGAATATTATTCAGCTATAGAAAGGAATTAAGTTCAGATACATGTGACAACATGGATAAACCTTGAAGACATCATGTTGAGTGAAATAAGCCAGACACAAAAGGACAAATATTGCATAATTTCTCTTTTATGAAATACTTAGAATAAGCAAATTTAGAGTCAGAAACTAGAACACAGATTACTAGAGGCCATGGTGGGGTAGGGAATGGGGATTTAATGTTTAATTGGTACAGAATTTCTGTGGGGGTGATGGGAAAGTTTTGATAATGAATGGAGAATGATGATGTAGCAGAACATAGTGAATGTAATTAATACCACTGAATTATATACTTTAATGTGGTTAAAACGGTTTTTAGGTAGCATGTATTACTAGAATACAAATTAAAACAAGCAAAAAAAGACACCAAAGGACTGTACAAGATAAACAGTGAACTCTAAAGTAAGCTATGTACTATAGTTAATAGGATAATTATAATATTGTCATCAATTTTAACAAAGGTACCACACTAAGGCAAAGTGTTAATAGAAATCACTGTGCTTGTAAGGGGGATATGAGAACTCTATTTTCTGCATGAGCCTTCTATAAACCTACAGCTTCTTTAATTAAAAAGAGCTATGAATGAAACATGGAAATCAAAGGGAAAAAAGAATAACATCACATGTGACTTCAATTTTCCTTATTGTTTTACAGATCAAATATACTTCAATATAGTACTTATTTTGCCTGAATATTTTTGACCAATGAAAATGACTGTCTTTTAATTTAAGTTTTAAGAGTTGAAATTAGAATTCTAAAGTATCTTCTTTTGAAGTTTTCCTATGTCTTTTCAAACATATGTATTTCATGGATTGACTGGGATAACTAGCTTATAAATAAATTAAAACATACATTGAACTTATACCCATCATTATCTACTATGCCACATACTGCAACAATCCAGTTTCTAAATCCTTTACTGTCAACTCCCCCTGGTGGTACAAAACTTCTAGTTTTGGGAAACACATACTATAAAATATGTAGTTTATCATTTACCTGTTTTTCCTTTAAGCTTTGCTGAAATTAAAAGTGTAACATGGAAGCACAATAGCATCCCTAAAAATATCCTGGAAGTGAGGATAACATTTTAGCACAAGTGAAGTTTAATTACAAGTAATGGTCACCTACATATGTTAAAAAGAAAAAGAAAAAAAAAAAGCTCCTTGTCACCAGCCTATTCTTAGTTTACAGTGCTTTTTAGTCAAGATAGAGGCATATAAAAACTTTCCCTATTTTCCCTTGGATTAAGGGGGGAAAACAAAGGGAAGAAAGGAAATCAGACATAGTATAAAGGAGTAACAGGAATATGTCATTCTTCACATAATCACACAGAAAATTCCCTCCCCACATTTATGCCAGTGACTTTACAATCCAGTTGTACAGAAGACCTCAAGACTAAGGAATCTGACACTTTCCGATTCACGTTCTTCCAGTGTAAACCTCTGCTTAAAGTACTGTCCCATTCATCAACCGTAAGAAGTTCTTAAAAAACAACAAAAAAATTTTTTTTGAGGAGGGGTGTGTGTAAGGGAAGGGGAGAGAGACAGAGAGAGAGTTTGTTGTCTGGGTCAGTTTGTTTCAATAGTTCAAAAACTTCAGTCCTAACACCACATCACTTAACAGCTGTTCTCAAAGTGTGGTCTCAGATCTTCTGCCGAGTCCCTGAGGCACTTTCCGGGGGTCCAGGAGATCAAAACTATTTTCATAATAATAATAATAATGTTATTTGCAACTTTTCCACTCTCATTTTCTCACGAGTGTACAGTGACGTTTTCCAGAGGTCGCATGAGGTATGATATAGTAAGATTGAATACAGAAGCAAATATGAAAATCCAGCTGTCTTCTCCTAAGGTGGACATTAAGAAGATTTGCAAAAATGTAAAACACCAACACTCTTCTCACTGAATACTTTTGTTTTGGGAAATACAGTTTTCCGTAAAAATGCTAATTATGTTAACATGTAATGGGTTTATTAATGAATGAATAAATATTTTTAAATATCCCCAGTTTTGTTTTCTAACAAGGTAAATATCGATAGCCAAAAATCACAAAAACAAAAGCTCTTTGGAGTCCTCAATCATTTTTAGAATTTAAAGGAGTCCTGAGGCCCAAAACCAAAAGCTTGAGGACTGCCGCTTAAGAAGGGTTTTTGCTTCTCCCCCAAGGAACCGACACCAGAGGCTATCTAACCCATCCCGCTGACTATAGTGCCTCTCATCTAAATCTTTTAGGTCCGTGGGAACGGTCTGAAATCCAGTGCTAGCTCAGCCCATGATTTTCGCAAGACAAGCTACTTGGCTCTTCTGTGCCTCAGTTTTTTTCAAATGTGAAAAGGGTTTGGAACATATAATGTTCTGTATCCTTTCCAGCTCTGACATCCTAAGAGTCTTCTTTCTATCTTCGTGCTACTTAATGTTTAATCCCATGAGAGAATCCGCGATAAAACCAGCTCCTTACTCGTCACCTTTTTGCAAACATCGAGCCAAGGTGCGGAATAAATATCGAGGAGGGCTTCTGATGGACTGATCCTCGGGTAGCAGTGAGACTTAGTAGCAACTGTCCCCGTCCGCCCATCCAGCCTGCCATTTAACTGCCCCTTACCTGCCAAAAGCGCCGGCACACGGACGAGAGGGCTGCTCGCGCCGCCATCTTGCAGCCTCGACCTCCCAGAACCACTTCCGGAGTCACAGAGCCGCCCTCAGACCATAGAGTTCCGCCAAAAGGAGAGAGCGTATCCTTGTACTACGGCTCAGGAACGTCCCTAAAGATGCGATTCCGTGCTGTTTGAGGGTGATCTGAGATTAGAGTTGGCTTCCCGGGAGTTGGCGGCCAGGCTGGTAGCAGGTCTTGATAATATTGCTTCATTCCGTCTCTAGGTAGTTACTAAGTCCCATCAGTATTTTAAACCTGAAATTGCGTTTGTCATATGTGGTTCCTGTTTTGTTGGAGAGAAGCATAAAACACGTGCTCGGAAGAAAATATATTGACAGTGATGATCTCTGGGTAGTGAAATAATGGTTGATTTATTTTTCTGTTTCTTTATTTTTCAAAAATTTAAAAAGTCTTTATTTCATTAAAAGAAAAAGAAAAAATACCACCATCCCTGTACCTCCCTGAAATAGCCTTCTAGCTGTGTTCCTTGATCCTATCTTCCTTCTCCACGCCAGTTGGTATTCTTGTGTTCCAGCCAGCTTGCACAACCACCTTCCTGCCCACCTTCCTAAACCATTCTGTTTCCTTACGTTATTCTAATATTCCAGAATTTACAATGGCTACCTTCTCTGACTACAAGAAGCCAGAAATATTGTTTGGTTATTAATGCCCACCAAAATTTAGTTCTAACTAAAAAGGCTTTTAAGGTAGGATTTGCTATAATAAAATTTTTGCCGATTGTGCAACTTTCTAAGCTTTATTTTCCCAAAGTGCGTTCACTTATGCAATGTGACCCAATGGAAAACTCTAGATTTATAATCAGGAGATCTGGGTTCTAACCTCAGGTCTACTACTTACCTGACTGACTTTGGGCAAGTTACCACACCACCCTGTGCCTCAGTTTTCTCATATGTCAAATAGAGATAATGATAATAGCCTACTTCAAATAGTCGCTAAAAGGATTGTGGTGGTTTGGAGCTATGTCCCCCAGAAAAACATGTTTTTAGACTTGGTCCATTCCTGTGAATGTGAACTCTTGTAAATGGGACCTTGTGATGAAGTTACTTTGATTAAGGTATGGCCTAGCTGAGTCAAGATGGATCTTAATCCTATTACTGAAGGCCTTAAAGGGAAGGTAACAGAGAGAGAGAAAGCCAGAGGAAGCAGCCATAAGCTGGAAATCAACAGAATCTGAAAGAGAAGGGAACTGGCAGTAGAAACTGCCATGTACATTGACGTGTGACACAAGAGCCAAGGACCAATGATTGCTGGCAGATTTGGACTTCTAGCCTCAAAACTGTGAGCCGATAAACTTCCATTGTTTAAACCAACCTATTGCATGGTATTTGCTTTCTCAAAGAGGAAACTAAAACAAGGATTAAATGAGATAATGAGTGTATGGTGCTTAGCACAATGCCTGTCACATAATACAAAAAAAAATATTAGCCATTATTTATAAAATAAAGCTGATTCTACCTCATCTGCCTCCCAGGGTTATTGAGAAGATTAAAATAAAAAAAGATCAAGTTTATGAGAACGTTTTGTAATATCTAACTAAAGTACTGTGCAAATGTAAAGGTGTTTTTCTCCACACAAGTGGACATTACTTACCCATTACAGGTAAGAGAACTGAGGAAGAATAGAATGATTTGCCCAAGGTCACACAGTAAATTGATGAGAGACCTAGGAGCAGAAACCAATTTTCCTACCCCCCATCTGGCACCCGTGAACTAGAATTAGTCCACATGGAGGTGTGGTAGAGCACGGCAGTGTGGTCCTGCACCTGAGTATGGGGACACCCTGCCTCACCTGCTATACTGTGGTGTGCTCTACCCTGGTAGGCTACCCAGTACCCTTTTCAGAACCAAATTCCCTCTCTGAGTTGTGACGTTTGAGGTTGGTTGGGTCTCTTTCAGCCATCGGGGTTTCCCAGCAGCCCCCAGCTCTGTTGCTGCTTCTGCAGTCTGCATCATTGTCTCCCTGTGGCACTTTTGTGAAGGTTCCTCATGCTGCTCTGCTCCCTTCAGCAGCTTCGCTCCTTTCACCTCTGAGAAGACATGAATTTTATCCTGATTTTATAGGTGAGGAAACAAGCTCAGATATGAAATGACTCACTCAAGGTCATATGGTGAACTGGGCCGGCAACCATCTTCAGAATCCTAGCTCAGTACCTTTGCCACACTGCAATAGACTGCTGATGGTTCTGTGATGAGGTCCAGTTCTATTTAAGTCTCTT
Source organism: Cabassous unicinctus (assembly GCA_029593785.1). Lineage (NCBI taxonomy): Eukaryota > Metazoa > Chordata > Mammalia > Cingulata > Chlamyphoridae > Cabassous > Cabassous unicinctus. The sequence continues at coordinate 3,467 of JAQZBX010055768.1, read as the reverse complement.
TTGGATGTGACGAATAGACATCTCCACCCCTCCTCTTCCCCCCAGGAAAAGAGGTTTATTTTAAAGACGTGTGTGGCCTGGCTTGCTTCTGGAACTAGAAAAGTGGATTGGAGCTGCCTTAAACAAGATACCCTCTCTATTGCTCAGAGACCAAATGTGGTCTCTTTATTGAAGGGCTTTCTCTGCTTACGAATAATTTCTGCACCCTCAAAACCCTGCCTCGCGTGTGGCCACGGCTTGCTGCCATGTTTTTCCGTTCAGACTCTCAAATGTGGGAATTTGAATGGTGTCTTCATCTTCCTGTGCCACACCATGTCATGTGTCACCAAATGACCTAGGGGTTAGCTGGGGGCAGGTGGGCTGTGGGAGTCACTGTGAAGGTAAAACCAGGTTTTGCCAGCAGCAGGGCTGTGGACAGGCAGGGCTCTTTCCCTTGGCCTGGTGTGTGGGCATGGACAGTGTTCTGAGGTTTGGCCTGTCCATGTGGGGCTTTTCCCTACACCCTAAACTTCCATATATCTGACCTGATTCAGTCTTCACCAGGATTCGATCCTGAAGACCTCCGATGTAGGAGAGAGGTGTTCTAGCCATCTGCGCCACCTCAGCTCCTGGTTTTCAGAGCTTTCGGAGCTTTCGGAGCATCTGGTCTTGTCTTTCTCCTTTTACGTCATCATCTTGCTGCCTGGCTCCTGGGGCCTGGCGGCTCACCGACACACAGAGCCTGGCAGCCCATGCGCCTTCTATATATATATTTTTATTTTACCGGGAGGTCCCGGGGATCGCACCCAGGTCCCTCCATATGGCAGATTTTTTATGTTTTATGTCAATTCATCCACATTCCTAGAGCACATGCCAGCTGGCTGGCTGTTGCTGAGGAAGGTGGATTGGGATACATGGAATTTAGAATTGATTTTAGGTAAACTCAAAAGTGACATTATTTACACATATACACGTGGGTACACGCACACAGACAAGCACAGCTGGTGGACTAGAGAGGTAATTAATTTAACAAATAGTTGCTGAGTACCTGCTATAAACTGCCGCATGTATGGGTGGTAGTGAAGGAATGCACAGTATTAATAAGCAGGACCCTTGCTCTGAACTTGATCAGTTCCCAGGCCACCGTATGTCCCTTCTAGGTATTAAATTCCTTGGGAGGAAGGAAACAATGTCATAGTCATCTTTATAGACTGTCCTCCCCAGGTATCATATAGTGTGGTACTATGCCTGGTACATGGTGGCTTATGAGTATTGAAGAACGAATGAACGGACGAATGAATATATTAGTAGGAGAAAGTCTTCAGATTGAACATTGGGCCCTTGGAAGCAGAAGTAAAAATCACAATCCTGGCTAAATGTACTCCTTCTAGAGGAATAGCTATTTTATTGACTACAGTACTATCGAAAAAGCTAAAATAGAGTTAAGCTACTAGAGTTAAACAAACAAAAACGAAACAAAATAACCTAGAAGATCATGGTCTTGAACAAATATGCTCTACTTAAAGCAAATTTTGTATAAAATCCAGAATTCAAATTTCTTCTAAAGCTTGCTTTTGAGCTTAACTAACACATTAAATTTGGAACTCCCTATCAATCAGGGTGGACTTGGACTTTGTGGAAGATTTATTGTAAGACACCTTTATGTAGTACTGAGCTTCCCTAAGTCACATTTTGAGTACTGTAATTTAGAGACCACCAACTCTTCCAAGTGGCTCATCCACTGCTTGAGCAGCGGAAACATTTGTCCTGGCCTCCAGGGTGGCGGGCACTTTACTGCATTAAGTTTGATTAATAGACCTCTAACCTGGTCTACAGAAACCAACTAGAAGTTAAAGTAGCATTTATTCAGCATTGATAAGTCATTTTAATGGCTAGAAAGAAGGAATATTTAAGCCAAATGAAACTCAAAAAGATAATATTTTATTTTCAGAGCAGCTGATGCAATATTGAATCAGGTTTTCACAAATAAATATGACAGTGTCTATTTGGTTACATCTGTTTGATGACTGTCCATCTATAGGAACTGTAATGAATTTCTGAGAAAGAAAAGACTGCAACGCTTTAAGCAAAATTTTCCTGGTTCTTCTTTTTCTGAAAAAAAGTATGGTGATTAAAAAAAAATGCTTATCTCTCAGGGGGAAAATCAACAACCTAGAATGCCCGTTTTTTAAGGAATGCACCTTTTTTAGGACAAGACTATAAAACATTTTTATTTGTTACATATGATGATTAAATATAACTTTACTTTCAAACTTCAAACTTTTTTTTTTTAAACCCCTGGTAAAATAAGACTTTTGGTTCATCTTAACAAAAACTAACCTAGGAAGAAACATTTTTAGCAAAATGTTATTATAAAATTCACTAGAAAATACTGTCTTCTTTTTGCCAAAATGTTACATAAAATCCTTATTAAAAATACACACATTACAAAAGAAAAATTATGAATATACTATACACAGTGCTTTTGATATGGACCAAAGGACCTGCATTCCAGGAAAATACAGTTAAGCACACTAGATATTATGATGTCAACTTATAATAGTGCAAACCTGAATAAATTACATCCTGAAATGGGAAGGCATGCCAGTCAATTGCTGAGAAGAGAACATAACGAAGCCAGAACAGGAAGCAATCACAACCACTATTTAAAAATGTTTTCGTTTTTATTACATTAAGTTTTTTCAAAAATACTTTTCTTTACAATAGAACTCCTAGAAAATATTTACACCCTTCCTCTAATAAAATATAACAGCAGTTAAATATATTTGAAAATAAGATGGGTTTTTCCATAAAATATATCTGTTAACTTTTTATATACAAGCTTTCTCAAAGAGGTCTAAATTCACTAATGAAAAACCATCTGATAGTAAACAGTAACCATGTTGAAGACAACCGTTAGAAAGAAAAGTTCTTTGGGGTAGGGTGGAGGAAGCTAAAACACAACACGTACATGCAGGCAGAATCATTTCAGAAAAAAAAAATAAGTGCAATATTTCACTATGAAGTCAATTTTTCAGTTGATATTGTCAAGAATTATTACGTCAGGGATTTGAACTGTCTCATTCAGGAGGAGTTCTTTGGTTACTTCAAGTAAAAAATCCTTACATTAAACTGCATGGAAAATTAAAATTAAATTGTGCATTTTATTTTTACCTTGGCAACTTAAAACATTTTTAACGTTTAAAACCAGAACATCTGGGCAAGTTTCCCAAAAGAAGGAATACATTTGCTTTATAAACATTTTTCTAGATGTTTGCTCCTTTGATAGGTAAGATTCTATAGTCCCGGTAGCAGAACTATTCCAGAATCACTCTCAGACACCAGTAAGTGGAGGGAAGTGGGCATGGGCAGATGCAATCTGTGTCGGCCAACAATATTACAGTGGGAATGGTTCTGTAATAGTTCTGCCCCAACTGCCAGGGAGTTCTTAACTCAAAACTGCTTAGATAATCAAACAAAAGCTTTAA
>JAQZBX010055767.1:0-18340 GCA_029593785.1 Cabassous unicinctus | reverse complement strand
AGAAGAAGAAGTCAGCCACTTTAAAAAATGAATTCTTGTTCCTAATTTAGTTTAATACTGAAAATCTGCCTCAAAACCTGCAGCTAGAACCCTGAAGGGAAATTGATAAACGCAAGCAGGCTGAGAGTATCTGCAAGGAGCCTAGAAAGAACACTTCATCCTTAACTTTGTCTGACTGTTTGCTTGTGTGGTTGTTTGGTTTTTCTCTGTTTTATTTGTTGTCTCTTGCTTTTCTTTCCTCTTTCCTCCCCCCTTTCTGTTTTCCTTCATTTTTTTTAATTAGGTGCTGCTAGCTTAACTCTTCTTTGCTGTGCTTCTTCTTCAGTGATTTCCCATTCTTTGTCTATATTGATATTGTATCCCAAGCTATGTCTTATCCTTCATTCATCTCTCTGCCTTCTGCTTTCTGTTGTCGTTCTTAGACACCATGCTTTTTCATTAGCCCACAACTTAAGGGTGTCAATTTATATTATATATATTTTGTTTCTTCTTTTTTAAATTAATATTAGCTTCTTCCTTTTAGCCCTTTCTTTATTCTTTCACTCCCTCCTCATCATTCTAGCCTTCTAAATCCTTTTATATATAAATATATTCCTCTATTTGGTTTCCCAGTCCATTGTAGGTACTCCACTTTTTTCCTATTACTTTACACTGCCTAAACAAGTTAAATATTCAATTCACTAAGTCCTATTTGGCCTCTCTTCTTACTTTTATCAATATTAATATTATCCTTCTTCCTTTCTCACAACTTTCGATTCCACTGGCACTAATTTTTTGCCTTCAAGGTAACATAGAAAAAAGCAAGGCAACAAAATAAGAAGAAAAGTTGTCAAAGAGAAAACTTAACACACACACTGAACCACCAATTAAATAAAACTCTAGAAGAGAGAGAGAAGCAAATCAACTGAATAAATCCTGCAAGATAAAATGATGACTAGAGGGTAACAAAAAATTATAAACCACACTGAGAAACAGGAAGACATGGACCACTCCAATGAACAAACTAAAAATTGGAATATATGCAGAACATTGAACAACTAATCAAAGATTCCCAAACAAATATCATGAACCAACTTAATGAAATGAAGGAAGAGATTAATGATATAAGGAAGACACTGGGAGAACATACTGAAGAAATTGAAAACATACACAAAAAGAAAAGAGAATGATGGTGATCAATGGCACAACCCAAGAAATAAAAAACATGATGGATTCACATAACAGCAGATTTGAACAGGCATAATAAAGAATTAGTGATGTGGAAGACAATGCAGCTGAAATCAAACAGAGAGTTAGAACAGATAGACAAAAAGATAGAAAAAATCCAGCAGGGACTCAGGGATTTAACTGAGAACACAAAAAGCACAAACGTACGTATTATGGGCATCCCAGAAGGAGAAGAGAAAAGAAAGGGAACAGAAGGAGTGTTGAAGGAAATAATGGCTGAAAACTTCCCAAACATATTGAGAGAGATGGATGTGCAAATCCAGGAAGCAAGGCACACCCCAAACAGTATAAATCCCAACAGGCCAACTCCAAGACATATACTTGTCAAAATGTCCAATGCTCAAGAAAAAGAGAAAATACTCAAGGCAGCAAGAGAAAAGAGAACCATCACATACAAGGGAAGCACAATAAGATTAATTGCTGATTTCTCATCTGAAACCATGGAGGAAAGAAGACAGTGGTATGACATAGTCAAAGTAGTAAAAGAAAAATAACTTCCAGCCATGAATTCTCTATCCAGCAAAACTGGCATTCAAAAATGATGGGGAGTTCAAAATATTCACAGATAAACAGAAATTAAAAGAGTATGCCAATAAGAAACTGGCACTTCAAGAAATACTAAAGGAAGTTCTCCAAGTTGAAAGGAAAAATCAAGGAAGAGAAACAAAACAACATATGGCATACATTAATCCAAAGAAAATATGGCTGAAGTAAAAATTCATTGCGAATAAAAACAGTAATGTTAATGGATTAAATTCAACACTCAAGAGATACAGATCGGCAGAATGGATAAAGAAATATGATCCATCTATATGCTGTCTACAAGAAACCCACCTTCGACCCAGGGATTCAAGGAGGCTGAAAGTAAATGGCTGGGAAACAATTTTACAACCTAACAATAGCCAAAAAAGGGCAGGAGTAGCTATTCTAATATCAGACAAAATAGATTTTAATTGCAAAACTATTGTAAGAGACAAAGATGGACACTATATATTAGTAAAAGGGGTAATCTCTCAAGAAGAGAGAACAATCATAAAAATTTACGCACCTAATCGGGGTGCCTCAAAATACATGTGGTAAACTCTGGAAAAGCAAAGTGGAGAAATAAATACCTCTACAATTATAGCAGGGAATTTTAATATACCATTATCATCCTTAGACAGAATATCTAGACAGAAAATCAACAAAGAAACAAAGACTCTCAACAATACATTAGAGGACCTGGACTTAACAGACATATACTGAACAATATACCCAAATAGAGCAGGAGTTACATTCTTCTCTAGTGCACATGGATCATACTCCAAGATAGACCACATGCTAAGCCACAGAAAAACTCTCAATGAATTCAGAAAGATTGGGAATATACAAAGTATTTTCTCTGATCACAATGGAATGAAATTGGAAATCACTAAGGGCCAGAGAAACAGGTAAGGCACAAGGATATGGAAGATGAAAAACACACTATTAGACAAACAGTGGGTCAAGAAGGAAATCTCAAAAGAAATCAGAAACCTTGAAATTAATGAAAACAACAACACAACATATCAAAACCTATGGGAGGAAGCCAAAGCTGTCCTAAGAGGGAAGTTCATAGCCATCAATACATATATTAAAAAAAAAGAAAGAGCTAAAATTGAAGGCCTAACTGCACACTTGGAGGAATTGGAAAAACAACAACAAATAAACCTAAAGGAAGTAGAAAGAAGGAAATAACAAAGATGAAAGCAGAACTAAATGAAATAGACAATAAGAAAATAATAGAAAAAATAAACAAAACCAAAAGCTGGTTCTTCAAGAATATCAATAAAATTAAGCCTTAGACTAACAAAGAAAAAGAGAGAACAGATGCAAATACACAAAATAAGGAATGAGCAAGGCGATATCACTACTGACCCCACAGAAATAAAGAGTATCATAATAGGATACTTTGAAAAATTACATGCCAACAAGAATGATAATTTAGAGGAAATGGACAAGTTTCTAGAAATTCACTAACAGCCTACATTGATGAAAGTAGAAATTGATGAACTCAACAGTCCAAATACAGGTAAAGAGATAGACTCAGACATCAAAAGCTTCACAACTCTGAAGATCCCAGGACCAGATGGCTTCACAGCTGAATTCTACCAAACATTCCAGAAAGAGCGAACACCAATTCTACTTAAGTTCTTCCAAAAAATAGAAGTAGAAGGAATATTGCGTAAAATATTAGAGTAAAGTTGGCATTCTATGATGCCAAAATTACCCTAATACCAAAACCAAACAAAGATACCCCTAGAAAGGAAATTACAGAACAATTTCTCTAATGAACCTTGATGCTAAAATCCTCACCAAAATACTTGCTAATCACATTCAACAACATATCAAAGGGATTATACACCATGACAAAGTGGGTTTCATCCCGCGTATGCAAGGACGGTTCAATATAAGAAAATCAATCAATGTGATATATCACATAAACAAACTGAAAGAAAAAAATCGCATGATTTTTTGCAGAAAAAGCATTCAACAAAATACACACTCTTTCCTGATAAAAACACTACAAAAGACAGGAATAGAAGGAAACTTTCTGAATATGATAAAGGGTATATATGAAAAACCCAAAGCTAACATCATCTTCAATGGTGAAATCTGAAAAGCCTTCCCCGGGAACAAGACAAGGATGCCCACTATCACCACTCCTATTTAACATTGTCCTAGAAGTACTTGCTCGAGCACTGAGGCAAGAAAAGGATATAAAATGTGTACAGATTGGAAAAGAACAAGTAAAAATTTCATTATTCACAGAAGACATGATCCTATACCTAGAAAGCCCAGAGAAATCTACAACAAAGCTTCTAGAACTTATAAAGGAGTTCAGTAATGTTGCAGGCTATAAGATAAATGCTCAAAAATCAGTAGCATTTCTGTACACCAATACTGAGCAGAGGAGGAAATCAAGAAAAAATGCCATTTACAATAATAACTAAATGAATCAAATACCAAGGAATAAATTTAACTAAAGATATAAAGGACTTATATACAGAAAACTGCACAACAGTGTTAAGGAAATCAAAGAAAGCTTAAATAAATAGAAAAATATTCCCTGTTCATGGATAGGAAGACTAAACATCATCAAGATGTCTATCCTACCCAAACTAATCTACAGATTTAATGCAATCCCAATAAAAATTAACACTATATTTTTTAAGGAACTGGAAAACCTAACCACAAAATATATTTGGAAGGGTAAGAGGCCCCGAATTGCCAAAGATATATTGAAAAGAAAAATGAAGTCGGAGGTATCACATGAACGGACTTTAAAACATATTACAAAGCTACAGTGATCAAAACTGCATGCTATTGGCACATGGATAGACCCACTGATGAATGGAACTGAATTGAGAGTTCTGATATAGATCATCACATGTACAGTCATCTTATATTTCACAAGGCTACCAAGCCCACTCAGTTGGGAGGGAATGGCCACTTTAGCAAGTGGTCCTTGAAGAACTGGATATCCATATCCTAAAGAATGAGAGAAGAAAACCATGTCACACCTTATACAAAAATCAACTCAAGATGGATCAGAGATCTAAATATAAGAGCCAAAACCATAAAGACCTTGGAAGATAATGTAGTAAAGCATCTACAGGACCTTGTAATAGGAAATGGTTTCATGAACTTCACAGTCAAAGCACGAGCAGCAAGAGAAAATTGAGATAAATGGGATCTCATCAAAATTAAAAACTTCTCTACCTCAAAGGATGTTATTAAGAAAATAAAAAGGCAGGCTACCCAATGGGAGAAAATATTTGGCAACCATATATCTGATAAGAGCCTAATATCCTGCATATATAAAGAAATCCTACACCTTGAAAATAAAAAGATAAACAACACATTTAAAAAATGGGCAAGTGACCTGAAAAGACACTTCTCCAAGGAAGAAATACAAATGTCTAAATAGCATATGAAGAAATGTTCAACATCGCTTGCTATTAGGGAAATGCAAACGAAAGCTACAATGAGATACCATCTTACACCCATCAGAATGGCAGCTATTAAAAAAACAGCAGTCTCTAAGTGTTGGAGAGGCTGGGGAGGAATAGGAACCCTCATCCACTGCTGGTGGGATTGTAGAATGGTCCAGCCATTGTGGAGGACACTTTGGTGGTTCCTCAGGAAACTAACAATAGGTCTTCCATATGATCCAGTGATTCCACTGCTGGCTATATACCCAGAAGAACTGAAAGCAAGAGACGAACAGATATATGCACACTAATGTTCATAGTGGCATTGTTCAACATTGCCAAAAGTTGTAATCAGCCCCAGTGCCCATCAACAGATAAATGGATAAGCAAAATTTGGTACATACATATAATGGAATATTACTCAGCTGTAAGAAGGAATAAAGTGCTAACACGTGGGATAACATGGGTGAATCTTGAAGACCTTACGTTGAGTGAAGCAAGCCAGGCATTGAAGGATGAACATTATATGACCTCACTGATTTGATCTGATAAAAATGAGCATTTTCTGAGAACCATTGCCTGAAAGATAGGTTAACAATTGACAGAAAGAGAAGAGTAGGCTCTGTGCCATCACCCATATGTGCATACTCTATGGTAAAGGGAGAGAGTATAGTTGCATATTGAAGGATAGGACAGATGGGTAGCGATATTACTGGATTTGGTGGTGCACAGTTGACAGGTGGGTAGATTAGGAAGGGCAGGTTGCAATACCCAGGGCATGTAACTATTCTTGTCATTCCATGAGTGAAGACAGGGGAGTGTCATATGCCCCAGAGGGATGGGGAGGAAGGAACAGTTAAGATCAACTGCGGTTTTTAATGGTCATGGGAAAGGTTTTTCATTACCTTGCAGTAATGGACACAGGACATGGTAAATATCATCAAACATTATTAAACTGTGCTGTCTAAATTGTAAAATATACTATAAATCTTTGACCATGTTTAGTTGCTGTATTTTACTGTCTGTATAACAGTTATAACAATGCTAACATCCATAAAAAAAAAGGTTTTAATATGGAGTGGGGAAGCAGCAGGGAGGTTGGGTATGTGGAAGTGTCTAGTATTCCAAGTGTGACTTTGTTGTGACCTAAAACATCTTTGAAAATTAAATGAAAATTTGGGAGACACGGGAATGAGATGGGGAAGGTGTCACATTACACTGGACATCTGATAATACAGTGACAAAAGGAAAAAAGAAATTCTTTTTTTAAAAAGTAATTTTTTTTGTTTTTTTTTTCCAGTTTTTTGAATGTCCCAATCTGCTAATTATATTTTATTTTTAGTTAAGTTTTTTCTTCTTCTGAGTTTCCTTGTACTTATCTCTTGCATTTAAGCTTATCAATATTCTTTCTTTTTCCTATTAATTGTATTTGGTTATTACATGGGCTTCATGTTCAAGGAATCTTTGGATCACAGAAAGGGTACAATGAGGGCTTCAGAGGATCATTGGTGGCGGTTGTCTGGGATGGGCAATTCATGGGAGTAAGTTCATCTGAATATACATGAAAGATATATAAAATTGTTCAAATGATCAAGGGAGGGGGCATGGACACAGTGGGTAGACAATCATTCCATAAATGAAGGAATATGAATTTCCAGCCTGGAGAGCTCTGCCACATTCTCCAAGGGAGCAGCAACAGTCCCCTGAGTGCAAGGGCAGTGTCTGGCAAAAGAGGATGGCCCACTGAGGGGTTCTTGTTATTGATAACTAGCCTTATGAATCTTTGCTCTTGTAATTGAAACTTAGCCTACTGTTATGGGGTGCCTAAGAGTTGCCACTTGAGAGCCTTCTTGTTGCTCAAATGTGGCCTCTCTCTAAGCCAAACTCAGCATATGAATGCATTACCTTCCCCCCAAAGTGGTACAAGACTCCTGGGGACAAGCCTCCCTGGCAACAAGGGATTAATACCAAGTGCCAACTGGCAACATGATTGGAAAAAGACCTTGAATAAAAGGGGGAAAAGATAAAGAGAAATGAGTTCATGTGGCTAAGAGACTTCAAAGAGAGTCGGGAGGTCATCCCAGAGTTAACACTTATGCATACCTCAGTAGGGTCTCATAGAACACCAAAGTGGATATCACCCCACACAGAGGGGCTCCTAAGGGCTCTAGAGACACCCAGGTCCTATATAAGTGGTGATAGCCCCAGAGATTGATGCCTTATTAGTGGGCTCTTCTTTGGAATCTGTGCTCCTGAGGGTGACAGAGTTGGACTCAAATAAGTCCTCCCTGTACATGGTCCATCAGTCCCTTCTATTCAAACCTATATGTGATGCTGGAATTTTTAGGTGTACTTCCAGAGACTGTATCCTCTGGCCTACCTATGTGCCAGTTGTGCCTGGAGTCTCAGTGGAGCTGCAACTCCTACCCTACAGCTCAATGGACTCATCCAAGTCACCTGGCGAGGAGACGATGATAGGCAACAGCCATCCCAGGGAATGGAGAGGGCCTGCAGCTGCAGGCAGGTTAATCCCATCCACTGTATCCATGGGATATAAGCCCTCTCTCACTTGGAGGTGGAGTGGACATCACCATCCCATTCCCCTCAGGATTGGGGGAAGAGCTATGGACTAGAGTGGACTTAATGGCATTCTGATGTAGACGTATTGTGATTCAAGCATGGAAGAGGTGGAGCCAGTGGCCACTGGACACTTTCGGGGTGGGGGGGGAGGGCAGTTGAAATACAGGGGCTTTTTCGGGACTTGGGGCTTTTCGAGTGGTGTTGTGATGAGGGATGTAGGGCATTTTACATCAGCATATGCCATGCAAAACTGTGTGGGAGAGAGTGTGGTCTACAATGTGAACTGTGGTCTATGCTTGGTGGCAAGGCCCCAGGATGTGTATAGCCATTGCGAGTGATGTGCCACACTGATGAAAGATGTTGGTGTGCGATATTGTGGGAGGTGGGGAACATAGGAATCCCTGTAATTTCTGTGTAATATTTAGGTAATCTAAGCACCTGTAAATATATATATATATATATATATATAACATTTATGTAAGCAAATTCACGTAAGTGCATGTTTATTTAAATATCATTTTACAAATATTGGTATGTATTGTGAAAAATTTGATTTTCACGCATGATAAAAAAAATTGAATTTGAATTTGGAAGGCTTGAATTGCAGTTGACTACCTTTTGATAAGTGAAACTTGAAACCATTTAAAGGCCACTGTGTACTAACTCAAGAATACATGATTTCTAGTTACTCATTTTCTCTGATAAGAAGAAATCACCTCTACAATGTACACAATGTTATATTTTATAGAATTTTGTTTTAAATTGAGGGAGCACTTAAATTTTCCTCTATATTTTGCAGGGGATGGTGACTCAAATTCTAGTTAACAGCATTTGCTTTTGTTTTATTTTTTCCTTTTTATAATCTTAACAAATTAAAGTTTTTTTTTTCTCTTTGTAGAGGATGATATGGTACTTGCAAGAAGAAAAAGGATTTGGGAAAATTAAGTAAAAACATATAAAGAATTGGGAATAATTTTGTTTACCATCATTTATCCAGCGGAGGATAATTAATTTTGTTGGCCTCTTTTTGTAACTAAATGATATTTAAACTATTGCCACAAAACTGTCAGAAGTTAACTTTGTAAAAAATCATGAAAACTTATGAATTAGCTCAAGAGGTTTTTTTGTTTGTTTGCTTTTTTAAAAGCCAGGAAAAAATTGTCATTCAGCCTTTTGACTGAGAAGGTTTTGGTTGGAAAACATTTGTCACATTTTCTTTGCAATGCAGTAAAAGTCTTATATTTAGAAAAAAGTCATCTATGGATGACCAGTATTTTAGCTATAAGTTGTTGCTGGCAAACCACCCCAAAACTTATTGGCTTAAAATAACATCTCTTTTTTTTTGCTCACTATACTTCAGTCTGGGCTGGGCTTAGCTGAACTCTGTTCTGCAAATCTTGCTCATGGTCACTCATGAAGTTGGCAGGTTGATGGAGACACTGGGATGTCAAGGCTTGTATCTCTCTGCATGTGGTTCTTAGGGTCTCTCCTTTGCCATGTGGCCTCTCCAAATGGCCTGTTCAGCAAGGTAGCTGGACATCTTATGTGGCAATTCAGGGCCCTCAAGACCACAAAAGCAGAAGTTGCCAGGCCTTCTCAGGACTTGGGCCCAGTACTGTCATAAAATCACTTTTACTACATTCTTCTGATGAAAACAAGTCACTGGCCCAGTTCATGTACAAGAGGGGCATTCGATACCTCCAGAACATGAGTATCAGGAGGCACAGTTCATTGGGGACCAACAGTGGAACAGACAGTCACAACTAGTGCCATGGAAAAACAAATGTTGTTAGTAAAAGTAGCTGCTACTTTGGGGTTGGGAAGATCAAGCTGTTTAAGCTGGTGTAAGCCAGAAGTCAAAGTGAGAAATAGAGGATTTTTAAGACACTTTCTGAACGAGTTCTGCCAGCTCTGAGCATATTTTCTGCACCTTCACTTGGGAAAACTTGTCTCATAAGGATGAATGCATTAGGGGACAGAATATTTGACATTTGGTGTCTCTATTGTATGAGACCTAGCAACAGGACAGAGGCCCAACCTGTGCCATGCCTTACTGATGAAGTCCAATACAAAACCCTGAAGTTACCTAATTAAAGGCTTCTTTGCTGACTTTAGTGCAATCAAAGGCCTCATGCCCACAGAAACCAATTAGTTCAAAAACATTTTCCCTTTTTGGGATTCACCTAATTGGATGTGAGTGGTGTATTGCATTCTCCAACCATTTTTGTAGAGATGTTTATTTCTGCCTTCAGTTTTGTCAGCATTTCCTTCATGTATTTGTGGGTACCCTGGATAGGTTCATATATATTTATGATTGCTATTTCTTCTTTGTGGATTATCCTTTTTAATAATATATAATGTCTTTCTTTGTGTCTTATTTGAAGTCTATTTTGTCTGATATTAGTAGCTACCCTAGCATTTTATTGGTTAAAGTATGTGTGAAATAGGTTTTTCCAGCATTTCACTTTCAATCTATTTGTATGCTTGTGTCTAGGTAAGTCTCTTGTAGACTGTATATCAATATTTCTTAATTTTCTATCCATTCCACCAGTCTGTGTCTTTTGATTGGGGAGTTTAGTCGATTAATATTTAATGTTATAACTGTAAAGGCAGTACTTACTTCACCCATTTTTTCTTTTGGGTTTTAACAGTCATACCTTATTTTCACCTCTATTTTCACACTTTTAATTGCTTTTACTCATAAACTTCATTCTAGACTCTCTTCCAAGCCTATCTCCTGTCTTTCCTTTTCATGCTGCACATTCCCCTTAGTTTTTTCTTATAAAGTCAGTCTCTTGGTCATGAATTCTTTCAGTTTCTGTTTATCTGTGAATATTCTAAACTCAACCTCATTCTTGAAGGATAATTTTGTCAGATATAAAATTCTTGGCTTGCAGTTTTTCTGTCTCTATCCTAGATATATTACACTACTGCTTTCTTGCCTCCATTGTTTTTGATGAGAAATGAGTACTTAACTTTATTGGGAATCCTTCTATATGATTAATTGCTTTTCTCTTCCTGCTTTCAGAATTCTCTTTTTATTTCTAGCATTTGGCATTCTGTTTAGAATGTGTCTCTAAGTAGGTCTCTTTTGATTTACTCTGATTGAAGTATGTTGGGCTTCTTGGAAATGGATATATATGTCGATAAAAGAGTTGGAGAATTTTCTACCTTTATTTATTAAAATACTTCTGCCTATTTTCTCTTCTCTTCTCCTTTTATGACACCCATGACACCTATGCTTATGCACCTCATATTCATATTCAGTTCCCAGTGAACCTGTACATTTTTTACATTTTTCTCTATCTGTTCTTTTGTGTTTTAGATTTCAGATATCGAGTCTTCTAGCTCACTGATCCTTTCTTCTGCCTCTTCACATATTCTGTTGTGTCCATACAGTGTATTTTAATTTCATTAATGTGGCTTTCATTCCTATAAGATCTGTTAAATTTTTTTGCATGCTTTAAAATTCTTTTTTATACTCACCCAGTGTCTTCTTAATATCCTTAATCTCTTTAGCCATCTCATTGAATTTATTAAGGAAATTTATTTGAATATCTATGATTAGTTCTCTCAAATCCTGTATGTCTTCTGGAGGTTTAATTTTTTCCTCTGACTGAGCTATGTCTTCTTGTTTCTTAATATGACATGTTATTTTTTTGCTAGTTTCCCAGCATCTGATTTTCTTGATATCTTTATTCTGGTCTCACTTTCTCCCTTTAGCCTAGGACTTTCTCATTGATAAGATTTTTGCTTAAGCTTCTCTTTGGCACTTGGTTCAACTTATTTTGGAACTTTATACTAGATCATTTTTAACAAATTAGATTTTTTCACCTCCTTATTCATCTGATTCTTGCCCCATAGGTGGCATGTTTTTTCCAGCTGTTCCCTGCAGCCTTTAAGTAATGCTGCTTTTAAATTCTATGCTAGCTTAGTCTTTATTGGTGTCATGGTTGAGAATGAAGCTGTTAGCTGCACCAGGTTGAAACTGTTGCAGACATCCCAGACCCTGTGCACTGAGATCTCTAATAACTGCCACAACCTGTGCTGGGTTTGTTGCCAATTTTCTTGGGGAAGTGATGCACTTTGACAAGCTGTTGCCTGCCTCTCAGAGAGAACACTGTGCCTCTAAATTATATGCAGTTCCTCCAATGCCTTAGGTAGGATTGAGGCAGAGACTACTGATTGCTTTCTGAGACAACAAGTTGAAACTGCTAACAATGTCCAAAGAAACTGATGCAGCTCTGCCCAACTCCTTCTCCAAGAGTGGGGATGGAGTCAACAGTTCAGGTGGTAATTTAAGCCATCCTGGCTATAACTTTCCTTGGTTTCTTGGAGAGACAGATGAACTTCCTCCCAGTCCTCCCCTGCCAGATGCAGGATTGGAGCCAATGATGCAAGCAGTAATATAAGCCATGAAGACTGAAAGTGTCTGCATTTACTGGAGATACTGGTGAAGTTCAGCCAACTTTCCTTTCCTACTAGGGACAGGGATGGAGTTTAGGGTACAGGTAGTAAACTGAGCTCTGCAGGCCAAAATTGTCTCTAGATTCTTGGAGAGACTGGTGAATCTCCACCCATTTTCCTCCCCTACTAGGGGCAAAAGTGGAGACAGGCTTGGGTGGCACTGTAAGCTGTACTGACTGAGACTGCAGCTGCCCAGAGAAATTGATGGTTCTATGCCCACAATCCTCTCAGCCATGGTTGGGATTGGAGCTCAGGCTGTTACCATAAGCATGACTATTTCCAATAGAAGGACAGAGCCAATCTGGCACCACAAAGGAGAAACCTATTTCTCATTGAAAAGTTGATTTATTGTGAGTGCACAAGCAAGGAACTGGAGAAATCTTCCCCAAACCAGTTCAAAGTGAGAATGGACACTAGAGTTTTTTAAGGCAAAGTTGAAGGGTAAGGGAGAAGAAAAACAAGTGATATCAGGCATCTGTGAAGAAGGTATGTACAATTTCTCAGTCCTGCATTGAATCAAGCACACCAAACTAGTCCTTAGTTTTAACAGCTAATTAACCACAGTTGAGACGTTGTGCAGGAACTAGGTCTTCATGGCTCCTTTCTCAGCTCACAACTCAAGTATATCAAGCTTTTTACCTCTGAGAAAAGCTACAGATTTCTTGAGTCATAAGATGTTCCTGACATCATTCTGTCTGGTTTTGCTTTGAGACATTACCTTATTCCTGTAAGCAAAACTTAGCAAGTCTGGTTAATATCCTTCAGTGAACTAAGTGAAAAGAGTAAATTTCTAAAATTGGTTTAATGGAAAACTAACTCAATTAGTGAATTAGAATTTTAAGAGCTGCTAACATGAAGAAATTTTTAGTAAGCACATTTTACAGCTATCAAGTTTTGGATGGTAAACTGACCTTGGTGGAAAGGAGCCAATCTCTACTGTCCAGGAAGGCTATGTTTTTTAATCAGTCCCATTTTTCATCCTGCTGGAGGCAGAGTTGAATAGAGACTATTCATTTCTTTCCAACTTGGACATGTTCAAATTTTAGCTGTACTTAGAATTGGAATCTTGCTAGCCTAATTTTCTAATATATAGCTGTAGTTGGTGTCTGACCATATTCTCCTCCACTGTTTTTGGGTACTAGAGCTTCCAATTCCAGCCAGGGAGTGGTTTCTGAAGTGGCATGCCCAACCAGTCAGGGCAGGGCATTGGCCTCCAAAATGTGGAGGCATCTACTCATGAATCATTCCTCCATTTCCTTACTGTTCTTCCATGAATGCTGCATGCTGTTCTTATGGTCTCCAGAGCACCCCAAGCAGGTGATTTAGATACATCATGGCTAATTACTAACTACCTTGTAGGATGAGATGACACTTAGAGCTCCCTACCTTGTCACTATCTTACCCATTTCCCCATCTAATGTATTTTTTTTTCACCCATATGCTTTTGGAAAAATAATATTTGTTTTTATTTTTAAAATATTTATATTACATAACTGTTACACACACAAAAATTGGGATTTCCATATGCCTTACTCCCCACACCCTCCCACATTAACATCCTTCATTAGTGTGGCACATTCACTGAAATTGATAAACATATCCTGGGGCTTTGTCATTAAGCATGGACCATAGTTCACATTGTAGTCTATGTTCTCTCCACATATTTTTACATGTTCTGTGATGATATAAAATGGCCTATATCTGTCATTGCAATGTCATTCAGGATGACACCCAAGCCCTGAAAAAGCCCCTGAAATACAACTGTTTTTCTCTCTCCCTGCCCTCAGAGCCTTCAGTGGCCACTGGCTCCACATCAATGTTGTAATTTCTTCCATTGCTAGAATCACAATATATCTACAGTAGAGCAACAGTAAGTCTACTCTAGTCTATAGTTCTTTCCCCAAACCTGAGGATTCTGGGATGGTGATGTCCACTCCACCTCTTATTGAGAATGGGCTTATATCCCATAGGGAAGATGGATGGGACTATCTTGCTTGCAGTTGCAGACTCTCTCTGTTCCTTGAGATGGTTGTTGTCCATCATCATCTCCCACCAGTTGTCCTGGGTGCATCCAATGAGCTGTAGAGTAGGTGTTGCAAGTCCACTGAGGTTTGGGGCCCAGCTGGCACATGGGCATCCCAAAGACATGAGTCTCTTGGACGTACACCTACCAACTCCAGCACCAAGTATAGGTTCAAATAGAAGGAACAGATAATCCATGTGTATGGAAGCCACAACTGAGTTCAACGCTGTCACTCTCAGGAACACAAATTCCAAAGTAGGACCCACTGGAAAGACACCAAACCCTGGAGCTATCTACCCTGACCATAGGACCTAGGTGTTTCCAGAGCCCTCAGAAGCCCCACTATTTGGGGGTAGCATCCACTTTGACAGCTTATGAGATCCTGCTGAGATGTGCATAAGCGCTACCTCTGGGATGACCTCCTGACTCACTTTGAAGTCTCTTAACAATAGGAACTCATTTGTCTTTACCATTTCCCCCTTTTATTTGAGGTCTTTTTCCAGTCACATTGCTAGTTGGTGCTTGGTAGTAATCCCTTAGTCCCAGGGAGGCTCATCCATGGGAGTCATGTCCCATGCTGAGGGGAAGGTAATGCATTTATATGTTGAGTTTGGCTTAGAAAGAGGCTACATGTGAGCAATAAGGAGGCTCTCAGTAGGCAACTCTTAGGCACCCAATAACAAAAAGAAAGTGAAGATTCAATTTCAAGAGCAAAGGCTCATATGCATAGTCATCAGAGCCAAGGGCCCATTAGTGGATCATTCTCCTTCACCAGTAATTGCTCCCGCACTTGAGAAACTGTTGTTGCTCCATTAAAGAATGTGGCAGAGTCCTCCAGGATGGAAATTCAACATTCTTTTGGATATTATGTGAGTTTCCATGCACTGTGACAATGCCCCATGAACATTTGAAAAATTTTATATACCTTATATGTATGCTCAGGTGAACTTCTTCCAATATATCCTTCATCACTGACACCCCACACCAATGATCCTCCCCTGCCCCTGTTGTAACCCCTCTGGGATCCAACACTTATTCAAAAATGAAGCCATTAAAATAGCCAAATAAAATTAGAAAATGAAATAATAATGATAAGTTTAAATATCAGAAATAAAATACAAAAAATTTTAAAATATTAAAAATAAAATTAAAAGACTGGAATACTTAAAAATAATGAAAAATATTAAAATTTTTTTTGACATTTTGCCTTTCACCTCGGCAATATCTGGTGTCTTCTCTGTATTTGGCAGTCATATATCTGATAGGAGATTAATATCCAGCATAGATAAAGAAATCTTACACCTTGAAAATAAAAAGACAAACAACCATTTCAAAAATGGGCAAACTTCTCCAAGGAAGAAACACAAATGCCTAAAAAGCACATGAAAAAATGCTCAACATCACTAGCAATTAGGGAAGTGCAAACCAAAACTACAATGAGATACCATCTTACACCCATTACACTGGCAGCTGTTAAAAAAGCAGAGGACTATAACAGTTGGAGAGGATGTGGAGGAAGGGGAACACTCATACACTGCTGGTGGGAATGTAGAATGGTCCAAACGTTATGAAGGACAGTTTGGTGGTTCCTCGAAAAACTAACTATAGAAACTTCCATATGATCCAGCAATTCCACTGCTGGGTATATACCCAGAAGAATTGAAGGCAAAAATACGAACAGATAAATCCACACCAATGTTCATAGCAACATTATTCACTATTGCCAAAAGTTGGAATCAACCCAGGTGCCCTTCAACAGAGGAATGGATCAACAAAATGTGGTACATACATACAATGGAATATTACTCAGCTATAAGAAGGAATACAGTGCTAACTCATGGGATAACATGGATGAATCTTGAGGACCTTATGTTGAGTGAAGCCAGCCAGGCATTGAAGGATGAACAGTGTATGACCTCACTGATATGAGGTAAGAATATTGAGCAGACTCAGTGAACTATTTTCTGGAACATAGGTTTACAGGAAATAGAAAGGGAGAAGAAGATTGTTAGCTAACACCCATACAGACATAATATATGGTAAGGTGAAAGTGTGTAGTTGTGTGTTGAAGGGATATGACAGGAGGGTAGTGATATTGGGTTGGGTGGTGGAGGTTTGACAGGTGGGTAGATTGGGGAGGGAGAGTTGGAAGGTCCAGGGAACTGGAGGAAGGTTGGGAGAAGGACCAGGTGAACACTGGGGACTTTCATGTATGTGGTTGGAAGTACAAAGTTGGGAATGCTCTTATGGCAATATGACAAGGAAGGGTTACTGCTTTAGGATGTTGGATGGGGGCATTTGGGTTTGGGCACACCTGGAGCAGACTTCTCAGGAGTGTGTGAGTGATCATTTTGTCATAATGTGTTGTATCAGTGAGTAGAGACTCACATAATGAGATGGAAGTTGTTGGACTCCCATCTTCTGGGGGACTGATTTGTTCACAAATAGAAAGGTGGAGGTCTCTCAAGAGCATGGGCAGTTCCTAATATGGGAGGACAAACCAGTGTGTCAAGACTTCAGTGTGGTTGCATTTAACTATGAATCTTGTCATCCAAGGAGTGAAGCCAGGGTTTCGCGATGGGCCCCAAGCGGAAGGGGAGGGAGGAATAGAATAGATAGAACAGGAGGTATTTAGAGGGCAATGGAACTGTTCTAAGTGATCTTACAATTATGAACACAGGCCATGTTAAATATCATCGAAATTTATAAAACTGTACAGTCTAAAATGTAAAACATAATGTAAACCATTTACCACGTTTAGTACCTATGTTTCACTATTTGTATATCAGTTATAACAAAGGTACCATCCACATATTAAAAGGTGTTAATATGGGAAGGAGGAAAAGGGGAGGATGTTGGGTAAATGAGAGTCCCCTGTATCCTGTATGTGACTTTACTGTGACCTAAAACTTCTTTGAAAACAAAATGAATAAAATAGTAAGACACTGGGGAATAAATGGAAGAAAGTGCCACTATACACCTAATATTTTTATCTCATCCATTATGTCTTTCAGTCCAAAAAGATCTGTTACTTTTCTTTTCAAGCTTTCAGATTCTTCGTTATGCTCACCCAGTGTATTCTTAATATGCTTTATCTCTTTATATTTTCCTTCAATTCCTTGCATTGATTTAGGTCATTTGTGTGAACATTGTCGATTAGTTGTTTTAAACCCTGCTTCTCACCGGGATTTTTAATTTGTTCCTTTTGGTGGCTTATCTTCCTCTTTCTTATTATGCCTTATAATTATTTTGCTGATGTCTAGGCATCTGATTATGTTGGTGCATTTACTATGATAGTAAATTCATTTTTCTTGCCTAGGATTTTACAGTGAATACTCTTGTTCCATAGCTATTCTTTGATATTTGGCTCAAATCTTTCTAAATCTGTAAACTTTCCCTGTTTATGTTATCAAAACAGGGCCAGAGACCCATTAGCATGGTACAAATCAGAACCAAGGGCAATTGGAAATTTATATCTTAGCATGTTAAATAGCTCAGTTATTGAAAAATAAACTACCATGAAAAGTTTTAAAAATGCTTATAATAAATCAGTTTCCATTCCAGCATATAAAGTCTTGAAAGTCATGACTATCATCTTTACAATAAGGAAACAAGCTGGAAAGCTGAAAATTTGAAAAACAAACACAACTCTTCTTAAATCCTTCAAAGAATTAAGGCTGCAGGGCAAATTATTGCCTCCAAAACTGTAGAGATGGGCAGATAGAGAAAATCACAATGTACTTGAGCAGAAATCACCATTACAGCCAGAATCAGGTAAGCATATTTGAAGTGTAATTAATAAATTTCTGTAAACTAGACATGTATTAGCTTAACAGGGTAAAATTTCTAGAGACCCAGGCTTAGGGGACACACCCACACAGTCATGAATATTATTTCTGGGAGTCTCTCCACATTATCAATGGCAATTAAAAAAAAAATTCCATCTATGCTTCCAAGAAGGGTGTGGATATGTAAACATTTTAAAGTAATCCAGAGGGGCGACCAAAATGGCATCGATCTAGGTGGTTGCTCAGGGTTCAGATCTCCAGGGACTGCCGACTGTGGACGCGGTCCTGCCAGAGGGTCTGTG
>JAQZBX010055766.1:0-18338 GCA_029593785.1 Cabassous unicinctus | reverse complement strand
GTGCTTTTTAGCCATTTGTATTTCTTCCTTGGAGAAGTGTCTTTTCAGGTCACTTGCCATTTTCTAAATGGGTTGTTTGTCTTTTTATTTTTGAGGTGTAGGATTTCTTTATATATGCAGGATATTAGGCTCCTATCAGAAATATGGTTGCCAAATATTTTCTCCCATTGGGTAGGCTGCCTTTTTATTTTCTTAATAACATCCTTTGAGGTGCAGAAGTTTTTAATTTTGATGAGATACCATTTATCTATTTTTTCTCTTGCTGCTCATGCTTTGGCTGTGAAGTTCATGAAACCATTTCCTATTACAAGGTCCTGTAGATGCTACCCTTCATTATCTTCCAAGGTCTTTATGGTTTTGGCTCTTATATTTAGATCTTTGATCCATCTGGAGTTGATTTTTGTATAAGGTGTGAGATGGTATTCGTCTCTCATTCTTTTGGATATGGATATCCAGTTCTCCAAGCACCACTTGTAAAAGAGGCCATTCTCTCCCAAATGAGTGGGCTTGGTGGCCTTGTCGAATATCGGATGACTGTATATGCGAGGATCTATATCAGAACTCTCAATGTGGTTCCATTGGTGAGTAGGTCTATCCTTGTGCCAATACCATGCAGTTTTGATCACTGTAGCTTTGTAGTATGTTAAAAGTCAGGTAATGTGATACCTCCAACTTCATTTTTCGTTTTTAATATGTCTTTGGCAATTCAGGGCCTCTTACCTCTCCAAATATATTTTGTGGTTAGTTTTCCCAGTTCCTTAAAAAATACAGTGTTGATTTTTATTGGGATTGCATTAAATTTATAGGTTAGATTGGGCAGGATAGACTCTTAATGGTGTTTATTCTTCCTATTCATGAACAGGGAATATTTTTCCATTTACTTAAGTCTTTGATTTCCTTTAACAGTGTTGTGTACTTTTCTGTATATAAGTCCTTTACATATTCAGTTAAATTTATTCCTAGGTATTTGATTCTTTTAGTTACTTTTCTAAATGTTATTTTTTTCTTGATTTCCTCCTCAGATTGCTCATTATTGGTGTACACGAATGTTACCGATTTTTGAGCATTGATCTTATATCTTACAACATTGCTGAACTCCTGTATAAGTTTTAGAAGCTTTGTTGTAGATTTCTCAGGGCTTTCTACGTATAGGATCATGTTGTCTGCAAATAATGAAATTTTTACTTCTCCTTTTCCAATCTGGATGCCTTTTATATCCTTTTCTTGCCTCAGGGCTCGAGCAAGTACTTCTAAGACAATGTTAAATAGGAGTGGTGATAGTGGACATTCTTGTCTTGTTCCCAATCTCAGAATAAGATTGCAGAGGGAAGGCTTTTAGGATTTCGCCATTGACAATGATGTTAGCTTCGGGTTTTTCATGTAAATCCTTTATCATATTCAGAAAGTTTCCTTCTATTCCTATCTTTTGCAGCATTTTTATCAGGAAAAAGTGCTGCATTTTGTCAAATGCTTTTTCTGCATCTATAGAGATGATCATGTGATTTTTTTCTTTCAATCTGTTTATGTGGTGTATTACATTGATTGATTTTTTTATATTGAACCACCCTTGCATACCTGGGATGAAACACACTTGGTCATGGTGTATAATCCTTTTGATATGTTGTTGAATGCAATTAGCAAGTATTTGGTTGAGGATTTTAGCATCTAGGTTCATTAGAGAAATTGGTCTGTAATTTTCCTTTCTTGTGGTATCTTAGTTTGGTTTTGGTATAAGGGTAATGTTGGCACCATAGAATGAGTTAGGCAATATTCCTTCTACTTCTATTTTTTGGAAGAGCTTAAGCAGAATTGGTGTTATCTCTCTACAGAATGTTTGGTAGAATTCAGCTGTGAAGCCATCTGGTCCTGGGCTCTTCTTCGTTGGGAGGTTTTTGATGACTATGTCTATTTCTTTACTAGTAATTGGACTGCTGAGTTCATCAATTTCTTCTTTCATCAATATAGGCTGTTTGTGAGTTTCTAGAAACTTCTCCATTTCTTCGAAATTATCCTTCTTGTTGGCATATAATTTTTCAAAGTATCCTCTTATGATACTCTTTATTTCTGTGGGGTCAGTAGTGATATCCCCTTGCTCATTCCTTATTTTGTGTATTTGCATCTGTTCTCTCTTTTTCTTTGTTAGACTGGCTAAGGTTTTGTCAATTTTATTGATCTCAAAGAAACAGCTTTTGGTTTTGTATATTGTTTCTAGTGCCTTCTTATTCTCTATTTCATTTAGTTCTGCACTAACCTTTGTTATTTCCTTCTTTCTACATCCTTTTGGTTTAGTTTGCTGCTGTTTTTCCAATTCCTCCAGTGTACAGTTAGGTCTTCAATTTTAGCTCTTTCTTCTTTTTTAATATATGTATTTATGACTATAAAGTTCCCTCTCAGGCCTGCTTTCGCTGCATACCATAGATTTTGATATGTTGTGTGGTCATTTTCATTAATTTCAAGGTAGTTACTGATTTCTTTTGAGATTTCTTCCTTGATCCACTGTTTCTCTAAGTGTGTGTTTTTTAACTTCCATATCCGTGTGCCTAACATGTTTCTCCGGCCTTTAGTGATTTCCAATTTCATTCTGTTGTGGTCAGAGAAATTACTTTGTATAATCTCAATCTTTCTGAATTAATTGTGAGTTGTTCTGTGGCCTAGCTTATGGTCTATCTTGGAGTATGATCCATGTGCTCTCGAGAAGAATGTAAATCCTGCTGTATTTGGATGTAGTGTTCTGTATGTCTATTAAGTCCAGATCCTCTAATGCACTGTTGAGAGCCTTTGTTTCTTCATTGTTTCTCTGTCTTAATGTTCTGTCTAATGATGATAATGATGTATTAAAGTCCCCCACTAAAATTGTAGAGGTATTTATTTCTCCACTTAGTTTTTCCAGAGTTTCCTTCATGTATTTTGAGGCACTCTGATTAGGTGCATAAATGCTAATGATTGTTCCCTCTTCTTGAGAGATTACCCCTTTTCCTAATATATAGTGTCCATCTTTGTCTCTTACAATAGTTTTGCATTTAAAGTCTATTTTTCCTGATATTAGAATAGATACTCCTACACTTTTTTGCAATTGTTTGCTTGTAAAATGGTTTTCCGGCCATTCACTTTAAGCCTCCTTGAATCCCTGGGTCGAAGGTGGGCTTCTTGTAGACAGCATATAGATGGATCATATTTCCTCATCCATTCTGCCAATCTGTGTCTCTTGATTGGTGAATTTAATCCATGAGCATTCAGTGTTATTACTCGTAACGAATTTCTTACTTCAGCCATTTTTTCTTTGGATTAATGTATGTCATACATTGTTTTGTTTATGTTTTTGTCTTTTTAGTTGTTTTTAATCTCTCCTCCAACTCTCTCTCCCTTGTTTTTTCTTTTCAACTTGTAGAACTTCCTTTAGTATTTCTTGAAGTGCAGGTTTCCTATTGATATACTCTCTTAATTTCTGTTTATCTGTGAATATTTTGAACTCTCCATCATTTCTGAATGCCACTTTTACTGGATAGAGAATTTGTGGCTGGAAGTTTTTCTTTTAGTATTTTGACTATGTCATACCACAGTCTTCTTGCCTCCATGGTTTCAGTTGAGAAATCAACACTTAATATTATTGTGCTTCCCTTGTATGTGGTGGTTCTCTTTTCTCTTGCTGCCTTGAGTATTTTCTCTTTGTATTGAGCATTGGACATTTTGACAAGTATATGTCTTGGAGTAGGCCTATTGGGATTTATACTATTTTAGGTGCACTGTGCTTCCTGGTTCTGCACATCCATCTCTCTCAATAGATTTGGGAATTTTTCAGCCATTATTTCCTTCAACACTCCTTCTGTTCCCTTTCCATTCTCTTCTGCTTCTGGGATGCCCATAATGCATATGTTTGTGCATTTTGTGTTGTCGTTTAATTCCCTAAGTCCCTGTTGGATTTTTCCTATCTTTTTGTCTATCTGTTCTACTATCTGTTTGATTTCAGATGTATTGTCTTCCACATCACTAATTGTTTCTTCTGCCTGTTCAAATCTGCTGTTATGTGAATCCTGTGTCTTTTTTGTTTTTTGGATTGCGCAATTGATCACCATCATATCCGTTATCTTTTTGCGTATGATTACAATTTCTTCAGCATTTTCTCCCAGTGTCTACTTTATATACTTAATCTCTTCCTTCACTTCTTTAAGTTAGTCCATGATATTTCTTTGGAAAGCTTTCATTAGTTGTTCGATATTCTGCATCACTTCCTGGTTTTTAGTTTGTTCATTGGACTGGTCCATGTCTTCCTGTTTCTCAGTGTGGTTTGTAAATTTTTGCTACCCTCTATTCATCATTTTATCTTGATGGGTTTATTCAGTTGATTTGCTTCTCTCTCTGCTCTAGAGTTTTATTTAGCTCGTAGTTCTGCATGTGTGTTAAGTTTTCTCTTTGATGCTTTTTCTTCTTATTTCCTTGCTTCTTTCTATGTTACCTTGAAGGCTAAAGATTAGGGTCAGAGGAATTGAAATATGTGAGAAAGGAAGAAGGATAATAGTAATATTGATAAAAGTTAGAAGAGGGGCCAAATAAGACTTAGTGAAATGAATATTTAACTCATGTAGGCAGTATAGAGTGAGAGGGGAAAAAGTGGAGTACCTACAATGGACTGGGAAACCAAATAGAGGAATATATGTATATAATGATTTAGAAGACTAGAATGATGAAGAGGGTGAGAAAGAATGAAGAAAGGGTTGAAAGTAAAAAGTTAATATTAATAAAAAAAGAAAACAGACTAGATAGAATAGAAATTGATACCCTTAAGTTGTGGGGTAATGAAAAAACGTGGTATATAAGAGCAATAACAGAAAGCAGAAGGCAGAAAGATGAAAGAAGGATAAGAGATAGTTTGGAGTACAAAATCAATATAGACAGAGAATGGGAATTCACTGAAGAAGAAGCACAGCTAAGAAGAGAAACACTAGCAGCACCTAATTTTAAAAAAAATGAAAGAAAAAAAGAATGGGGAGAGGAAAGAGGAAAGAAAAGGAAGAGATAAAAAATAAACAGAGAAAAACCAAACAACCACACAGGCAAGCAGACAGACAAAGCTACAGAAGATCAGTGTTCCTATAGGATTCTTGTGGATCCTCTCAGACTGCTTGTGTTTATCAATAAATTTCCCTGCAGGGTTCTATCTGCAGGTTTTGAAGCAGCTTTTAGCTATTAAACTAAATTAAAAAGAAGAATTTAATTTTCATTTTTTAAAGTGTCTTTTTTTTTTTTTTTGGTGAAATACAGGACCCCAAATAAGTCCTCTTCTAGATCACCCCCTTCAGCAATGGGAACAGGCAGGCTTAAAACTCACGAATCTCTACCAATCAGTCCACGCCCCCGATCTGCACAGACAGATGTCCCAAGTTTCTCACTCTGTGTGCCCACAAAACAAACCCCCAGGCAGGACCCTGTCCACAATCCATCATTCTCAGGGAGCTCTCAGCAAGTGCCCTCCTAAACTGATGCCATCTTGCCTCTCTCTTTCATTTTTGATATCTGCAGAAGCTCTACTTGGGTCCTGGCTCTGCCCATACATTCTTTTCCTCAGATTGTCCTTGCCTTGAGATTGCCTTTCTGTGGACCCAAGTCGATTGATCGTTATTGCTGTGATTTACAGCCCTTCTTAAAACTTGCTTGCATGGACACTTATGTGATCAACCTACTGCTGGTGTTTAATAGTGGGGCCATTTGTTCAAGCAGTTTCATGCTTCTGATAATCTCATACATAGTCATCTTGCATTCTCTGAGAAGCCACCGTGGAGAAGGGAAGAAAAAAGACCTCTCAAATTGTACATCCCATATCACTGTAGTCATCTTATCTTTTGGTCCATGTGCATTCATGTACACATGTCCCCCAACCACTTTCCCATGGAAAAGATGATAGTAGTATTTTATACCATTGGAACACCCTTTCTCAACCCACTCATCCACACGCTAAGGAATGCAGAAGTGAAAAATGCTATGAAAATGTTAAGGAGTATTAAAATTACCTCAGAAGTCAAAAGATGACCTGAGAATCTTATTGCTTACTGGTGAATGGTTTGACTATCTCGTTACATACATAAAGTACTATTGATATATGTAATGGATGGACGTAAAATGTATATGATGATGTGTATTGCTATTTTTTAAAAAATAATTTGCAGAGAATTTGAATATCTAGGCACCATTTCTGTACAAGAGAAAGATATGTGTTAGATTAATTCAGATAACTAATCTAATTATTTCCCTATAGTCTTTCCTCTTTACAGGATCCTCTGCTCTCAAGTCATACCATCATTAGGGTACAAACCTGACTCCTCATGTGTACTCTAATATAGAATGCACCTGATTTAACTACTTTTTTTTTTAAGATTTATTTATTTATTTATCCCCCCCTTGCTGCTTGTGTTTGCTGTGTCCATTTGCTGTGTGTTTTTTCTGTGTCTGCTTATCTCCCCCTTGCTGTGAGGTCTTGCTGCATCAGCCCACCACACCACGCAGGCCAGGCTGCCCTCACAAGGAGGCCCCAGGAAGCGAACCCAGGGCCTCCCATATGGTAAACAGGAGCTCTATCTATTTAGCCACATCCGCTTCCCTTAACTATTTTTTTCTGTTTTGAACTGCCCCTGGAAGATTTCCTGACATCAGCCTAACTTGTTCTTTTGCTGAGAGCAACTTTTAGGCATTGCTGTCTGTTAACTCATTTCCTAATTCTGAATCTGCACTCTGGATTATTAAGAGAAAATATCTTTACTCAATAACTATTCCAACTTCTGAGTATCCATAAAATATTAAATAAAGAATTCATCTTTAGCACATTTACACATAGGTATCCAGCTCTCCCTCTTGAATGCTTCCAGGGCAAGAAACGGAGACTATCAAGACCATCCAATCCACTTTATCACTAGTTTGCCTTTAAAATATTCCATATTTTAAAATCAGAGACTTTTTAGAATGTACTTATAATATAAACTATATTTTTCTCATTGTTTGCTTGGTTTAAGATAACTGAAGGGTTATTTGTGGGATGTTGTCTATAAAGTATTACAAAGGGCCTTGACATATTCATTATGATTGGTGTATGAAAGCCGCAGCAATAGAACTTTTAAACTCTAAATATTTGGAATGTGAAATAATGTAAAACAGCAAGACTAAATAAAAAAATACAAATACATCAGAGAAGCAACATATTTTATGGGAATGGTGGGCAGAAATGAAGAGCCAGGTTTGAAGCCATTTAATGGTATGGCATTATTTTATTTAAAGTTGTGCTGTGTAAATGAAATGAATGAAATTATGATAGGCATTTAGAGATTGCCCACAACATTTGTCTCCAGATAGTGGAAGTAAGGAGAACCCATATTGCAGGAGAAATCTGCTCTCTTACTACTTGATCTGTCTAAATAGAGCAGTTGTATAGATTTCCAAGTTAAAATTGCCAAGGAAATTTTTGTGCCACAAGAGAGCAGAGCAGTTTAGCAACAGCACTTAGGTTGTAACTTCAACACTTGTATCATGAACTTTTCTATTCATTGGTTTCTGTGTAATAAAATATAATGCATCTTTAATGGCCATTACAAATTTTCATTTCATTTCAAATATGCTTGTAATTCTTTAATTGGACAAAACTTAGCCAATTTACCTCCTGTGAAAAAAGATTTAAAAATAAAGTCAATAAAATGCCACTAGTTTTCTGTGTTCTTATTTTTTTCCCCTCCTTGTGAGACTAAGAAATGCATGGTTTACACTGGAGTCCCACAGTAAGTGGGTCATATATTTCACAGACTCCATCATAAACTTTTCTAATCTACACTTTCATAGCAATAACACAAACATACATACTCAAATACACACAGATACCAACACATCAAACTATTTTGCTTTTCATGATCACTTGCCTTTCAGGTGAATAAATGAAGGAAATATACTAAAATATAAATAAAATATAAGTTTAGGATTACAGAATGAGAAGAACCTATATAGGGGGAAACCTTGGACATTTTTGCATGGTTCAAAATTACCAAAGTCAAATTAAACCTGGGAAATTGAAGTAATTTTTAAAAAATTCTGGGACACCATATCTATCTAATGGACAATTTTGAAGTGGACACCCCCTCCAAAAATGATTGGCCTAAAAGAGAAATTGTAAATTATAACTGGACTTTCATTTTAGGAATACATTTTCCATTGTATTTCTAGCACTTTTTCTTTTTTTTTTTTTTAGGAGTTACCACGGATTAAACCCAGGACCTCATTTATGGGAAGCAGGTACTCAAGCACTTGAGCTACATCCACAACCCTCCAGTGCTTTTTTGTTGTTATACTATCAATGAAGATGCAAAATCAACCCTGTAATATTTCTTGTAAAAATGTATAACCTTAATCTGATTAAAAGGAAACATGGTGTGGATAGAAATTGAGGATTAATTTACAGAGTAAGTGGCCTATAGGCTTCAGAATTTTCAAGGCAATGAAACTCAAGGACTGACATAGGAACTATTCCAGATTAAAGGAGGCCAAAGTACAATGTGTGATCTTGGACAAGATCCTGAATTCAGTAATGTAAATAGCTAAATAGGGCATCACTGTGACTGTACATGAAAGTTGAATTTGGACTGAGTTAGATAATATATCAATATTAAATTCTCTTGGGTTTTTAGAATGTAAACTTATTGTGGCTATAAAAGAGAGTGTTTTATTCTTTAAAAAATATACACTGGGGCTTTTTGTGACAAAAAAGCATGATGGCAACAATTTGCCCTCAGATCATTCAGAATAAAATTACATTTATTTTTATGAATGGAAAGAAAGTAAAGAAGGAAGGCAGGCAGGCAGGAAGGCATGAAGGCAGGAAGGCAGGAAGAAAGGGAAGGAGGCAAAGAAAAAGTGGAAAAATTCTAGACAGTTGGTAAATCTAAGTAAAGTGTGGTTGTGAGAGTTACTTGTACTATCCTTGCTATGTTTATGTAAGAATGAAATTACGTGAAAATAAAGAGTTAAAAAATAAGGGTAACTGTGTTATTTTCCTGGTTGCTAAATCACCTAACATGCAGTGGCTTGGCTTAAACAATAGGAACTTATTGGTTCAATGTTTTGATGCTAGGAGAAATACACAATCAAGACATCATCAAGGCGATGCTTTCTCCTAGAAGACTATGACATTATGAGTCTGCCTGCCAGGGATCCTTGGTCCTTGGCTTTTTTGTCATGTGACAATGCATAGGCAGCCTCTCCTGGCTTCTCCATTTCCTTCTAGTTTCTTTGAATTCCAGATTCTTCCTGGTCCCTCTCACTTTCTCTTTTTGTGACCTTCTCTATAAGGCCTTTAGTAGTAGGATTAAGGCCCATCCTAATTCAGCTGGTTCAGATATTAACTGAAGTAATCTCACCCATAGGTCCTATTTAAAAGGGGTTCACAGCCATAAGAACAGATTAAATTGAAGAACCCTTTTTTCTGGGGTACATAGCTCCAAGATACCACTGTAACCATATCAGCTATAAAAACTGATTTTAAATGTTACAGTCACAGAACAAACCTCAGTTTCTCATTACCATGTTTCAAAATATTTTATTTGAAATTTTATACAAATTTGTTACATGATATAAAGCAAACCTTTTTACTGTCACCCTCTATAGCCTCAAATCCCCTACAGTTTACCAAAATGTGTTGTACAAATATACAGAATATTTTCTATGTGCAAAAACGTTTTAAAAACTGAAAAATATTACTCTAAACTTGAAAGCAATTTTTGAATGCTGTTACAGGTGATTAAGAGCTTTCATAAAAAGGCTTTAGCTACATTTCACAGGGCCCTAATTAATTTTATTTTAAATCTACAAATCTAAACATTATTTTTTCATTTTTCTTTCCTTTTCTCTTCTTTTCTTTCTAATTTTTGTTATTCATACCATATTCATGGAAATTTTCATATCAATAAATACAGAAGTTATTGGTTTTAAAAACAGTCTCCAAGATAAGTTTTGTAATTATCTTATCTAGATTAATTTTAGGTTCTGAAAGTTGCATATGTATAGCCTATATTTTCAAATTATCTGCCAGGATTTTGTTTGCTAGAGATAACTGAAAAAATGTAGTATCTAAAACTACCTTTAAAATACACCGGATAAATATTTTATTTAAGATTAATATGAAACAGGTAACGTTCTGCCACCTTCTCATTTTTATGTGTTACGCTATGTGTTGAAAATATGACAATGAATAAAATAATAAATGTTCATTATCCTATGGAGTATAGTATTTAGTGTAGTGAAGACTGATAATAAATAATGAAGCAAATATTTCATATGCCATGTTTAAAAAGTGCCATGAGCTAAAAATAAAACAAATTAATCAAGGAGAGTGATGGTAGCAAAGCTAGGGAGATGGGGTGTGTACTGTTTATGATAGGAAGTTCAGGCCAGGCCCATTTGATATGTTGACACTTGAACTAAGACCAAAATCAGTGGTTCTCCGTTGGGAGAATTTTTACCCCAGGTGACATTTGAAAGTTTCTGCAGACATTTTTGATTGTCACAACTGAGGTAGGGGGCTGCTAATGGCATAATGTGATTAGAGGCTAGTGATATTCCTAAGTAGCCCTCAATATGTAGGAAAGTCACTAACAACAAAGAAGTATCCAGACCAAAATATCAATAGCATCAATTGGACTTAAATGTATTAAAGGAATAAATTTTGACTATTTCTGGGGAGGGGGTGTTCTAGAAATTTGTAATGGCAAGTGCAAATGGGTATGCATGTTCTATAGGAAGAAAATTGGGGAGTCCAGAATGACAAAATTAAAATTAAGGGAATAAGATATAGAATAATTAAAGATGAGATCAGAAACATATCGGGATCCCTCATCATCAAAGGATATGGAATTTTATCCAGAGTACAATGGAAAAACATTTGAGAGATTTAGGACATTGCCGCGGTCCAGCCGAGGCACGAGGGAGCAGACTGAAGGTGGTTAAGGGAGTCGGCGAGAAAAGATGAGTCGCACACCAAGTTGAGTGAGAATTAACGTGTATCTTTTTTATTGTAGGATAGCTCAGTTTTTATATACTATTCTTTGGGCAGGCTTGTAAGCATTCCTTCTGTAGTTAAATAAAGTTTACATAAGCATTCTTTCTATAGCTAAGCAAGGTTGTAGGCACAATATAGACTTTAGGTAAGCACTTTCAGTTCTAGGGTATTAACTTTTATAGACCATTAAATTATGACTTAGAAATTTCTGTTCTGATGCTAAGGTTAGATAAACCAGACTTGTGGTAAATTAGCATACCTAATTGCTACACTAACCCATGGTTACATTTTAATGTTTACTATCTAAAAGGTTATTAAGATCCTAAACTATCTTTAAAGCAGTAGTTTTTACCTGACATTAGAGATTTAAGGAAATCTACTTTATAATCGGCTTAAGTTAGTTAGGCATTTACATTAGAGTTATTAGTATTGTAGCTTAGAATTTAACAGACTTGTTGTTCTCCTCAGTCAATGGTTGTTAACAGTGTTTTTGATAATTTTAAAACTATTTGCATTAGCAGTTAAATCATAATCATAATTTGCGATAAACTAGACCATTGTATTTATTCCATGAAGAGGGCTAGCTGTTCTTTTGGTAATTACCTGCTGGGGAAATAGAGGCCTCGATTGGCTTTGGGGGGACTGTGCCTGTTTTAGGTCAGGACCGTGCTGAACGGCTGCTGAATCTTACCCGTCATTGGAAACCATGGCAGCAATTGGCCAGGCCCCTGTCTTAGGTTGATTCAGCGGCTATGCCGCAGAAGGAGAGAGAGAGGGGGGGTCCAGTTGCCCGTTATTGACTAACCAGTCCAGCGCCCGATGAGGCATATTTCTCAAGGAGTTCAACAGTAGTTCCATACCATTTTGGCCCTCCTTTGCAGTGCTTTGCCTTGCACCCAGCGGTACGAATCACAGCATAAGTCAGGAGCATGTTTTTTCAGGTAAACAATTTAAAAAGGAAAGATATCGCTATTATGATTAAGATTATAACCAGGGTGAAAGAGGCCCCAAGTTCTGAAGTGCCCAGTCATCCTCAGTAAGTCGGGTATCCTTGATCCCTCCTTGACCAGCCGCGGACCTTGTCTCGCATCTGGTCTTGTTGAGAGCTAAGCACCTCCATTGATGGCCACCACAGGACATGATCTGATTTATGGTTTAATAGGATTACTCAGATTGCCTTATTGAGCATCAAGAGTCAAAGCTGGGAATTTGGTTAAGAAGATACTGTAATAATCTAGGAAAGAGATTACAGAATTTTGGATTGGGTAAGTAGCAGTGCAATTAATGAGAAGTATTCTTATTATGGATATAGTTTATATTGATTGGAATGTGAAAATGTTGCATCTATTTTGGAAAAAATTCTGGCAGTTTATTATAAAACTAAATGTACACTTACCATATGTCCCAACAATTCCATTCTTAGCTATTTACCCAAGAGAAATAGTATGTTCACAAAAATATGTGTACTAAAAGCCCACAGAAGCTTTTCACATAATAGCCAAGAACTTGTAATGTCCACTCATAGTAACATAGAAAAACTCTGGCGTATTCATATAATGAAATATTCCTCAGCAATAAAAAGGAGTGAACTATTGACACCTCTATTAATGATTTGTGCAATTATTTTGCTGAGTGAAAGAAGACTTACATGATATGATATGTATGCTTTCATTTATATTAAGTCTTAGAACAGGTAAAACAAATATATGGTGGAAAAAATCCAAAAGAGTAGCTACCTATGATGGTTGGGGGATGCATGGGGATTGTATTGAAGAAGCATAGAAAAATTTCTATAACTTCATACCAATTTGGGTTTCAGGTGTATATTCTTTTGTAAGAATTGTTGTATTTTTGAGAATTTTCATAATAAAATGTTAGAAAAAATGTTTATTTTGCATCCAGTGGTATCAGTCATTTTGGATGGCAATACACCATTCAATCAAACATTTTTAATAAAATCTGAAGTTCACTAGATAGTAACAATGATTATTTTCATACTTTTCCACATTGAACTACTCTTTGATACCTTGATCTTGATGGTCAAGATATACCTTTCCCCATGTCCCAGAGTGAAACTTGGGTGCCAGGAATATTTAAGGAAGTATGATAAGACACCTTTGCAAATGAGAAACAATTAGAAAAGGAAGTTAAATATCCAGATAAGGGTAAGTTAACCCCTGGCTCTTGTGAACTGTGTTACCAGGGAGACTTGGTGCCTACATCCCAGGTAAAGTTAACTGGAAAGAGAGAAATAAATCAAATCATAAATTACTAAGGAAATGTAATAGAATTGATTCAATTGCCCAAGTCATCAAGAAAGATAGAAAATGTGGATTCAAGAGAAAGAGTCTCAACAAGATATTAAGAGTTACTTGAAGAAGATTTAGATCACAGTAAAGTCACACACAGAATACAGGGGACTCCCACATACTCAACATCCTCCCCTTTTCCTCCTTTCTGTATCAATACATCTACATTTTATATGTAGATGGTACCGTTGTTACAACTGATATACAAATAGTGAAACACAGCTACTAAACATGGTCAATGGCCCACATGATGGTTTACATTCTAGACCATTAACTTTCACAAATTTTGATGATATTTTACATGGCCTGTGTACATCATTGCAAGGTCATGCAGAACAATTCCACTGCCCACCAAACACCCCCTGTTCAATCCATTCTATTCCTCCTTTCCCCTCCTAGAGTCCACAGGTTTGGGGAAAGAACTATGGACTAGAGTGGACCTACTGGTATTCTACTATAAACATATTGTGAATCTAGCAATGGAAGAAACTGCAACATTGATGTAGAGCCAGTGGCCACTGGAGGCTCTGGGGTCAGGGAGAGGAAAAAACAGTTGTAATATGGGGGCTTCTTCAGGACTTGGGAATCGCCATGAATGACACTGCAACAACAGATATAGGCCATTTTATATCATCACATAACATGTAGAACTATGTGCAAGAGAGTGCAGACTACGGTGTGAACTGTGGTCCATGCTTATTGGCAAGCGACATGTGTTTATCAATTGCAGTGAATGTGCTACACTAATGAAGGATGTTTATGTGATAAGGTGTGGGAGGTGTGGGGAGTGGGGCATATGAGAATCCTTATATTTTTTGTGTAACATTTATGTAATCTAAGTACCTTTAAAAACATTATTATAAAAAAAAATAAAAGAGTTGCTTGCAAATGAACCAGTGGTACAGAGAGTAGTCTCAATGATTCTGAGATGGTTTGGGCACTTGCGCTAGTCTCTCTGTTGGCAGTATCTTTTCCATCTGTCTTCATTTTCTTAAATGTGACTAATGTGTTATGATTCAACTCTGATATTATTTCTTCCAGGAGCTATTTTTTCTAAGTTACTAAATTTTAGT
Organism: Cabassous unicinctus; assembly: GCA_029593785.1. Lineage (NCBI taxonomy): Eukaryota > Metazoa > Chordata > Mammalia > Cingulata > Chlamyphoridae > Cabassous > Cabassous unicinctus. The sequence goes on along the minus strand of JAQZBX010055766.1, from coordinate 3,933 downwards.
TACATTTTACATGTTAAAGGAAACCACTTACAGTATGAATGCCCGCTCCACTCCCTGGACTGTAAGTTATTCAATGCAAGTGATTATTAAATCACTGGATTTTGTTTCTTATAACATATAGAAGGTCTATCACATAGCAGTCAATGAAAAATCTGTAAAAGTGTCTGGATCATGTGTACATGTTATTCTGTACTTCTTACTTTGCAATGCTCCTGAAGACAATTTCTTATCACCTTCTAATTGATTTTGAGAGTTGTTTACATAATAAAGAAATATGCCTATATCTCTCATATGCATTGCAAATATATTTTCAAGGATTGGCATTTGTATTTTGCTTTTGCCATATTTTGAAGAATAAATGTAATCAGTAGAAAGCAATCTTTCTATATTTTGAACCACAGTTGAATCTCGAAACCTTAGTCCCTTTTTATTTTTGTCTACTCTCCATTGAAGCACAGTATGGCACATATGATGTATTCCATGGGACATAAACTATTGAAAAACATCAGGAATGGCCTAAAACTTTACAAGAGCTTATTTTCTGTATCACAAAAGCTTAAATTGAAAACTGAAATGCACAAGGATATTCTCATTAGTAACATTTTAATGCCTTTTCACTTTCCTTAAATATAACATTAGTGCCCTTCTATATCTTAAGAAACTCTAATAAGGAATTCAGAAAGAAACTGGAAATGGTGAGGACTTGAACTGTGAACAACATTTCATAATTTACAAAAATAAAGTTTAATAAAGTGAGCCGAATTTAGAAGTAGGAACAAGTAGGAATTAAAAGAGGGGGAGCAAAAGGTAAGAGACGAGTCTATAATTAAAGCAATAGAATATAATAAATGTTTATGCTGTTTAAACTCTTAAAGGGCTCTTCACTGCACTATTTTTCACTCAATATTATCCGGCAATTGTCTGGGGAATATTGTTTTGAATTTTCTTTATTGTTTATTTCTTTGAAGCTCTTTGTGCTGTTTCTCACTGCCCAAAATCATCTCAAATATTAACCCAAATATTCTCTCAAGGTTCAAGGAATATGATAGTGGAATGAGATAAATTAAACTTAAGGAATTCTATTTTGGGGCCAAGTATCTTTATTATTGACAATCATATATTTTTGACAATCTAAAAATTAAATAGTTTCAATAGGTAGAATTAATTCCATTTTGTCCAGAGGATAAAAATACCCAGAGAGGCAAATTATTCTCTTAGCTAGTAAGTTGCAAAGCTGAGCGATAGAAGAGATTTTGGACTCAAAGTTCATTTTATTAAATTGTATTTTCTCCTTGGAGATGATTCCTTAGTTGAGCTTTCTCACCTGCACTGAAACCAGGCATCAGAATAATATAGTGATTATGCTTATATAACTAAGACTGACACAGGATCATACAAAGCAGAGAATAAATAAAATATTTTTTATTTCTACTTGAGGACCATGGTGTGGAACTTTCTCATTATTGTGATCATGGGGCTCATCCAGATCTCTGAAAGCTCCAAAAATATCTTCCTATTGTAGCTGGCTATTACACACACCTGTCTCTCAACTACTGTAGCCCTTAGATTACTTTTTGAAGCTACTCTGCAATGAATGCAATATTCAACAATGATTACTTAATACAAGTTTTGCACACCATGTCTTTAGTGACATCAAGATCTTGGTTCTCCTGCTCATGACTGTTGATCTCTATGCAGCAATATTTGAGTCCTTATTTTACATAACAATTATAAGCAGGCAAAAATCTCGATTTGTTTTCTTGGCTTAGATACAGTCCATTTTGTATTCTGCAGCCAGATTATCTTGAATCTAAGATTTCTGTTCTTTGGGCACAATTTAATTTTTCATTAGTGCTGTGATATGCAGCCATTGCTGTGACTTGCCTGAATGGATACTTATATGATCAAGCTATTGCTGGTGTCCAAAATGAGGTCATTTGCACAAGCCATTTTGTGATTCTAATGACCACATAGGTTTTCATCTTGCACTAACTGAAAAACCACATGAACTTTTAAAACCTGAGAACTTTCCAGCCAAGAGGGATATGTCAGAAGTCATAGAGATTTGAAGCATGAGAGTGACTTCAAACATTGTTACTGATTTGGAGATGGAGAAGGCAAGAACATGAAGAAGGCAAGTGACCTTTGGGAGATGAGTTTCCTGTTTGACAGTTGACAATGAAACTAGGACCTCAGCTCCACACTCACAAGGAACTGAACTCTGCCAACAACCTAAATGACCTTGGTAGTGGATTCTCCCTCAAAGCCTCCAGATAAGTGCTTAGGTAGGTTGGTAACTTGATTTCCACCTTTTGAAAACAAGCAGAGAACAGCTCAGCTCACCTATAACATTGCAGGCCCTACATTACCTTAAATATACTTACCATTCAATCTTTTATTTGTACTGTAAGGGGTATGATCATGGAATGGGAAAGATTAGTGGTATGAATTTAAAGTCATTTTATAAATGAATGGAGTTCTCTTTTTTAACCAGGAGAGGGAGGTTGTTGGCCTCAGTTGCTGACATCATGTTAAACTGGATTGTGGAATAATTAGAATTTTTTGTTTATGGCAGATGATTCTTGCAGTAATACCAGGATAAGAAGGGGCTTGGGGGGGAGTCCTAATTGATATCCTAAATGCATACATATGCACATATTCAAGAACTGTAGCTGAGTGTGGCAGGGTTTTATTTTTATTTTATTTTATCTTTTTCATGAAGTACCAGGGATGCAACCTGGGACCTTGTACAGATAACCACTTAAGCTACATCTGTTCCCTGCAGAACTTTATTTTTAAGCCAGTATTCAAGCCACTTCTCTTACTCACATTCATTTTATTCATGCCACATTAATATTTTCATGAGAAAGGAAGATAAAGCAATTGTTTGAATTAACATTGCTTATTGTTTTTGTTCTATAAAAACAGTGAAGGGCAACACGGTAACCACTTCAGCTGATAAAAATATTTGTATTTTTCAGGGAAGCAGATGTGGCTTAATTGCTTGGGCTTTCATTTACCATATGGGTAAATAGAACCCGGGGCCTCCTGGTGAAGGCAAGCTGGCCTGCGTGTGGCGTGGTGAGCAGGTGCAGCAAGATGATGCAACAAAGGGAGACAAGTAGACACAGAAGAATGCATAGCAAATGGACACAGCGAGCATAAGCAGCAAAGGGGGGCATAAAAAAATAAATACAATAAATTTTTAAAAAAGGAAAGAATTCATTTAAAAAAGTATTTCTACTCTTCAGAAAAGAGAAGATATTATTTGTTCACACAGTGAGCACTAATCTGAATCGTTGTCTCACCTCTTTTCCCTTCGATCTTCTTAAACTCCATTTTTATGTTTTTTATTTGCCTTTCCTATAAATAATTGTACATCTATGGCTGAAAAGGATGTTGGTAGAAAAAGGAGTAGAAAAAAGTTGCAAATGGGCAAGAGATGGAGGGAAGGAAGTAAAATGAGACAATCTTTAAGATGATATTTAAGAGTGTGTATACAGTAATGGATTCTGAATCAAAAATTACGTCATTGGTTATTTTTATCATTTTAAATATTGCATTTGACTGTCTTTTCTGATAGCAATTCTATTATTGAGGTCTTAACAAGAAAGTGCAGAGAGAAGGGAACACATTTGTTGAGGGATTAAAATGAGGCAAGAGAAGAACTTTGCTATTCCAGTGACTTAAATGAAAAGTTTGACCTAATGACAGATATCAGTCTATATCACTGTGTTACAAGATTAGAGCCTGCATATTCTTGGTTATTACTGACTTGGAAAACTGAAGTGTGTCCAAAAGAGATTGGTTAATAAGGGTAGAGTTGGTGGCCATAGTCCCACATGCCTTACACTTTCTTACAGTCCTTCATCTTATTTCTGTTCTCTTACTTAGTTTTTCCTCTTTTTTCTGTTTTATCTCTCTATTGATTGT
>JAQZBX010055765.1:0-18340 GCA_029593785.1 Cabassous unicinctus | reverse complement strand
ATCAATTGGGAAACTCATGACAACATGGAGCAAGTTTGAGGATATTATGTTCAGTGAAATAAGACAGACACAAAAGAAAGAATATTGTATGGTCTCACTGATATGAACTAAATACAATAAGTAGACTTAAGGAGTTGGTTTGTGATGTTTATGTTGGTGGGATATCAAATGCCTTTTCTCTGTCAGTCGAGATGATGAGTTTTTCCCTTCTTTTTGTTAATGTGATATATTAAATGGATTTTCTTATGTTGAACTACCCTTTCATACCTGGGATAAAACTCAGTTGTTCATTGTGTATAATTATTTTAATATGCTGAAGGATTCAATTTGCAGTTATTTTGTTAAGGATTTTGGCATGTATATTCATAAGAGAAAATGGTTTGTAATTTTCTTTGCATATAGTATCATTTTCTGGCTTTGGTATTAGAGAGCTGTTGGCCTCAAAGACTAAATTTCTGCCGCTTCAATTTTTGGAAGAGTTTGAGCAGGATTAGTATTATTTTTTTCTTGGAATTGATTGGTAGATTTCAACTGTGAAACCATCTGTTCCTGGGCCTTTCTTTGTTGGGAAGTTTTGGATGACAGATTCAATCCCTTTATTTGTAATTGTTCTGTTGGAGACATTATAGTCAGTGAGTCAGTGTAGGATATATTTGTTTTTAGGTATTTGTTCATTTCATCTAAGCTGTCTAATTTTCTGACATACAGTTGTTTATGGTATCTGCTTATAATCCATTTTATTTGGGGGGGGGCATAGTAAAGTCCACCCTCTCATTTCTGATTATATTTGTTTCTTCTTTCTTGTTTTCTCTGTCAGCCCAACTAAGGATTTTTTCAACTTTATTTATTTTTTCAAAGAACCAACTTTTGTCTTTGTTTATTCTCTCTATTGCTATATTTTATTCTCAATTTCATTTATTTCTGCTCCAATCTTTGTGACTTCTTTCCTCTGCTTGCTTTTGGATTAGTTTGCTGTTCTTTTTCTAGTTTTTCAGGTTGTGCAAATAGATAATTTATTTTACCACTTTCTTTTTTTAAAATATAAGTATTTAGGGCTATAAATTTCCCTCTCAGCAATGCCTTCAATACATCCCAAGTGTTACTATGTTTTGATCTCATTTTCATTCATCTTAAGAAATTTACTGATTTCCCTTTCAATTTCTTCTTTGATACACTGATTGTTTGAGTATGTTATTTAAATACTATATATTTGTGAAATTTCCAATTTTCTGTCTATTGGTGTCATGCTTATTCCATTATGGTCAGAGAAAATTATTTGTATAATTTCAATATATGTAATTTATTGAGACTTGTTTTGTGACCCAAATTGAATCTGGAGAAAGATCCATGTGCAATTGGAAAGAATGTATATCCTGCTATTCTGGGGAGTGTATTAGTCTGCCAAAGGGGTGCTGATGCAAAATACCAGAAATTGGTTGGTTTGTATAAACGGTATTTATTTGGGGTAGAAGCTTACAGTTACCCGGCCATAAAGTGCAAATTACCTCCCTCACCAAAGTCTATTGCCATGTGCTGTGGCAAGATGGCTGCAGAAATCTGCAAGGGTTCAGGTTTCCTGGATTCATCTCTTCCTGGGGCTTGTCTCTCTCTGGGCTCAGATGTTCTGCTATCTAAAACAAGGCCAGCTGTAGACTATCAGGTGAACAGCTCTGTCTCTCTCCATTGGGCTAGATTCTCTTCGGGTTCAGCTGGTATGCATTCTCCTGTGTGTCTACTTTCCAGGCTCTAGTTCAAAACTCTCAACTCTTGTCCTTTGCCACGTCTTTTCTCTGTGAGTCCCCAACCACCAATGAGGCAGGGATGCAATGTTCTACTGATGTGGCCCAATACTGACTTAACCATTATTTAAACAGTGAAACCTCAGAATCCAATATAATCTGGAGGGAAAGACCAGTTTACAAACATAATCTAAAAACTATTTTTGGAATTCATAAACAATATCAAACTGCCACAAGGTGCTATGTTCTGTATATGTCTGTTAGGTCTAGTTCTTTCATTATATTATTCAAGTTCTCTATTTCCTTAATGGTATTCTGTGTAGATGTTCCATCTATTGATGAATGTTACATCTTTTGCATGAACTTAAACATCACAGCCCACCCCTTGTCATCTTGGAACACATACAGATATCTTTAAACCATATGTAATCTGTAAATAAAAACAAGTAAGTTATATTTTTACCAAAAATAATACAACTTTCCTGTGTAAAACTGGAAACATGCTAACTTTTCCCCCATAACATGAGTAATATTCTCTCTTAACTTTGGTATCCTGTAACCTAAGTTCTTTACCATAAAGTTAATACAATTTCTGCTATATGATAAAGGGATAAGACAGGGAAGAAAATAAAGATATATATATATACATATATATATATATATATATTCATAATAAAACTAGGAAAAATATCCATAACTGATATAAAGTCCTCATTTCTTTAATTTGTAACATAAACATAGCATATTTTTATAACTTTCTGCCACCACATATTCCATATTTCTTTTATCTTCTGCAATTACCTTAGCTGGATTATGGTTTTTTTCCTGGTGCGGTGACCAAACCTTCATTCCTGAAGTTTCTTGGTCATTAATGATCCTATCATATTTGGATACTTCAGTTTTTCATTGATTTTATCACAAGGCATGGAAATACTAAGACATACTGGTAGGTTTTCCTGTATTCCAGGCAAACTTGTCTGTACCTCCATTGTTTATTAGCACTCTTATTTTCCTTTGATAAGAATTGATCACCTCATCCAGTACACTAAGACTTTTTTTCTTTGTCTGTTTATTCAGAGGCATGAGGAACCCAAAGTGTCTGGGTGGCAGTCTTAACTTACAGTTCAATGGAATTATTGTTTCTCATGGTGGAAGTGCTTCTCTTTTTGACATTGAGACCTGCAGACAAGCAAAGCTTAATGTTTCAGGGAAAAGGGGCAACAATTTTTCAATTGGATTACTAGGGGTAATGGTAAGTGGTACCACTCCCACCTCCAACCCTTTTTTTCCAGGACCCATGATTCCTGGTTAGGGAAGAATAAAACAATGTAAATAATCCTGGCTAGAGAAGAATAAAACACTTACTTAGAGAGTATTCAGTCTCCTGGAGAACTTTGCCTGAGCCTTGAAATGTTTTGCCTCCACATGGCACTATATATGAGTCTTCAAGTGGCCATTCAACAATTCTATCAATCTAGTTGCATCAGTATTGTGGAGAAGATGAGAAGACCAGTGAATTCCATGAGCACATGCCCATATCCACATTTCATTTATTGGAATGAGGTTTTCTTGATCAGAAGCAATGCTGTGTGGAATACCATGGTTGTGGATAAGACATTCTGAATCTAACATCCACAGATGTTAGAAACTTTGCATGCATGGAAGGCAAAACTATTTCTAAAATATGTGCCTATTTCTGTTAAAACAAAATGTTGCTTCTTCCATGGTGTAAGTGGCTCAGCTTAATCAACTTGTCACTATGTAGCATACAGACTACCTTGGAGAATGATGCCATATCAGAGTGTTGGTCTGTGCTGCTGGTAGATTGGGCACTCAGCAGTGGCTGTAGCCTGGTCATCCTTGGATTGCAAGTGTTTGTAGCTGAGTCCATGCATAAGCTCTATCCCTACCTCTATAGCCACTTTTTGTTCATGAACTCACTGGGCAATGACAGGAGTGACTAAGGAAAGAGGCTGATTGGTACCCACAGAATGGGTTATGCTCAACATGATTACTAAAGCCCTCCTCTGAAGTCACTGTCAGGTGACCATTCATAGGGCACATAAATGTTTCTATGTTTTGTTTTTTATTTCCCGCTACATAATTCTTCCCAAACCTGTTTTTCACCTATTCTCTTATCTTGTTACTTCCAAGTCCTTGGCCATCCATGCAAAACACTAGTCCCGACACCATGAATAAGTATACAAAAGCATCTCTGATCATTTCTACTTACAGGCAAATTGAATAGTCAGGGAAAATGCTCAAATATCTGCCCCCTGGGAGAATTTCCCATTACTACTGTCCTTGAAGGTTGGTCAAGAAAGGATCTGTATTACTGCAGATGTCCACTTTCAGGTGTAATTTGTATATTGTACAGAATCACCTGTAAACCAGGCCTGAGTGTTCTTCCTCATTCAACTGAACATAAAGAACTACCAAAGAGTCAATGGTCATTGCCTAGGTAAAAGAGGATAATGTGTCAGGATTGGGGGCCAGTGGCATTTGAGTCATTTCCTCTGGTAACTGACTTGTGTCTACAGGGCTTGCACAGCCTGATTTCATATATCCCACATCCATTTGATGATAGAGTGTTGTTGTGCATGTCCAACTTTATGGGCTGGTGTGTCTGACAACATCCACTTCATGATAGGAAACTCAATTCTCATGGTAATATTGTAGCCTGTGTTTGAAATTTCTGTCTCTACCAAAACCAAGCAAAAGGTCAAAAGCTGTTTTTCTAAGGGATAATAATTATCTGCGGAGAGTGTCAGATCTTTGTTTCAAAATCCTAAGAGTCCTTACTGCAATTCTCCTATCAGGGCCTAAAGAGGTTCCAGATAACATCTCTACTTCCACTGAAAATTCTGCAACATTAGATATACTGGATGATATGGCTCAAGTGGCACAGCAGCTTGCACAGAGAATTGGGCATGTTTCAGAGCCTTCTCTTGTTCTGGTTCCCACTCAAAACCAACAACTTTTCAGTAAATCAGTAAATGGGCCAGCGTAGCTAATCCAAATGAAGAAAATGTTGTCCCCCAAATCCACAGAAGCCAACTAGACATTGTGACTCTTTTTTGTTGTATGAGGGGTGAGATGCAATAATATCTTTCAACTAAGAAGGGATATCTCAATATGCCTCATATCACTGAACATTTAAAAATATACCTGATGTGTATGGACCCTGAATTTCTTGTTGGATATATCTCCCACCCTCTGAGATATAAATGCCTTACCAGTTAAGTCTAGAGTAATTGCTCCTTTTTGCTCATTATTTCCAATGAAAATGACACTTCCATTATTATGGACAAATATGAAGCTTTATGGACAGGAAGGTGATCAAGGTCCCTGCAGACTAGATTATGACATAAGGCTTGGGAGTTGATATACCACTGAATTAGGACAGTGAAGGTGCATTGCTGGCCATCATGTGGAAAGAAAACTGTTACTGCTGGTCTTTACTAACAGAAGTGGGGAAAAAGCATTTGGCAAATAAATAGCTACATATCAGTTACCAGGCAATCTGTTAATTTACTCACACAGTGATACCACAACCATAAAAAGAGCTAAAACTTAAGTGACCACCTGAATAACTTTATAATAATCCTTTGTCATCATCCAAGATCCATCTGTTTTCTGCACAGGACAAATGGGATAATTTAATAAGGATGCAGTGGTAAACACCACCCCTGCGTTCTTCAAGTCCTGATTGGTGTCACTAATCTCTGCAACCCCTCCATGAATGGAATATTGCTTCTAATTACTATTTTCTTTCATAGAGGCATTTCTAGGGACTTCCATGTGTCCTTTCCTTATATAATTGTCCTCACACCATAAGTTGGAACCAATGTGGGTATTCTGGCAGGCACTCAGTATTTCTAATTGAATTATGCATTTTGAAACTGGAGAAAAAGCCTCAGAATAGATCCAGGAGCTCACTGAATCCAGTGGGAGATGGCCTGAGCTAAAGCATTATTGATTACCTGACTTCCAAAATCCCTTTTTCTCACTGGTGGAACAAAAGTGATATTTTAGATTTTCTGGAATTAAGTACTTAGAGGCTAATAATCTAGGTAGTATCTGATCATTTCACTTTCTCCTAACACTCTAGTAAAAGATCCATTCAGGAAGGCTGGCAAGAAGACAGTACAAATTTTTGTTAATGCAGAATGGTCCTTCCCCAAGGAGACCTAGACTTCCCATCATTCAAGGTGTTCTGTATCTGTAACCTTTCTCAAGTCAGTAGGTTGATTGAGGGGGGAGACTTTCTGCTTTTGTGATTCAATTTAGAGTTTTGCTCATTTGACCTAGATCAACTCTGCTTATTCAAGACAAGTTAGAATTTAGTAGATAGCCCAAATATTTTACTTCTAGATACACAATGACCAAGTAGCCAACACCTTAGGTCTCTGTAAGTCAGAATATTATGATTACTGCTTTGACTTTGCTGTCCATTATGAGAGCCACACCCACCTTTCTTTCATGATTAATGCTGTCACTGGATTTCTGTCAACCCAGCATCTGATCATCACCATCCTTAAGGATCCAAGTGCAGTGTCAGCAGTTCTTCCAGTATTAGGTTGACCTACAGAGAAGAAAATACCACAGAGCATTTCAGGGATAATTGAGTTTCTTTCACAAATTTATTTCTCACATTCCTGGTAAAAGGCATGTCCTCTGGACATTCCTTTAATGAATGATCAGATGTAACATGATAAATCCATTCTAATAATCCAATTTCTCTAAGCTTTTGGATCCTCTCATCTATATTGTACTAAGGCAGTTCTTGCATTTTAACTTCAGGCAATGTAGCCCAACTTTGGTCCATATTTCAGGCAAGGATCAGAACAACCCATTAAAACCCTTTCTATTGCCCCAATCTATATTTTATCCAGAATATCTTCTAAGTGGCCCATACCAATAAATTCAGGTTTATAGATCTTTATGTTCTTTACACCACTATCTTAAACCCTTAATAACTTTTCTCATGGCTTTTCTCCTAATTTTCCATATAAATTAGAAAACTCATTCAGCTCTTTTAGAGCATAGCACACTTCTTCATGGATAATGCTTTGTATCTCACCATTTGTGGACTGTTGGGACTTCAGTTTAGTTATTCATATAATGAAAAGAGGGGTGGTAGAGATGATTCATGAGAGGAAAAAGCAGCATCTTGCAAACCAACTCAGGACACTCTATTGCATTTTCATCTGGTGAAGCAATATTAATCTCTTCAAACAGAGATTTTTAGGGAAGTTATTGTTGGGGCATCTATAGGTTTATCAAGCACTGTTTGTTTAGAATCTCTAGGAGGAGGTTGGATGCCTGATTCCACAGGGCTGACTGCAGGCATATTGGCTAATTCCTCAAAGCATACCATTATAACTTTAGCTGGCAAAAATTACTCATCAGAATCCATGGTTTCAATGTCCTCACCATTAACCTTTCTATCTATATGTACCTACTCAAATTTTTGGGATCTCATTTCTTTTTAAATCAATACCCCTCTTTAACTGCAGACATTCAACATGATTGGGAATTTAATTTTTGTTGTAAACCAGTCACTTGCACAATGGATACTGAGTCTGGTATAAACAATTTGCAAGCCTGTAGCTATAAGTAAAGTTGCTTTCAGGGCGCACTTAGAAACTTCCATGGCCCTCATGCTTTGCTTAAGCTCAGAATTTGAAGCTTTGAGTTCATCCCTCTTTTTAACAACTATATCTGGCATATTTAGAAACAATCTGGCAACATTCATTATACTGTTAACTATAAAACTCTATTAAGGAATCAAATACAGTGTCACTGAGAACTGTTCCTCTTATTGGCTTGAATAGCAGTATCCAATGATGATATTTTTTCATCTCTCTATTGTTAGTTCATGCCATGGTCTATCAGTGACATCTTGATCATTGGAAATATTGTCATTAATGCTTTGAATCAAATCAGATTATAAAAGTTATTCCCCAAACCCCATAATCAATTCAGAAATCTGTTACTTAAAATTTAGTTTTTCAAGAAACGTCACCAATAGAAAATTTGTATTAGGCAAGCTTCTCCATGGACAGAATGCACAGGATAATATACAAATATACACAGTATATACAGGAATTTTAAGAACTGAATCAGGCAACTGTGGTTATAGGCAAGTCTAAATTCGAAAGGGAGGCTTGAAAACTCTGAACTCTGATGAAGGTTTTCAATAATTTCCCCAGAAGTAGCTGGCTTGCTGAAGTAGAAAGAGAAATTCTTCCTTCTAACCTCTGAAATCCCACATTCTCCCTTTCTGTCCTTCAGCTGATTGGTTGAGACTTCTTTCATTGGTGAAGGCAATATTCTTAGTTGGTTGTAGATGCCATAGATGCAATCAACTCACTGATGATTTAAAGCCACCTAGGGTCCTCATAATAAGAATCAGGCCAGTGCTAGCTTGACCAAACAACTAGACACCATAAACTCTCAAGTTGACATGTAAGCTTAACCATCACTTGTGGGATAAATATTGACTTCATCTATCTTTTTTTATCTTTCATTAATCTATCTACCTCTCTATTGCATATAAGAAGATGTATGTCTTTGTTTATAGGAATTTGTAATGTTTGCATTTTATTTTTTCTAACTTATTTGAAATAATAGAAAAATCATTTAAGTTAATAGTGGAAAAAGCATACTTAAGATGTATAATAATATAAACCACAACAACAAAGAATTATGTTTGAGATACTCACTATCTTTTCAGAAGATATAGATTGAAATGACTCTATAAGGGGATATTGAATCATTAGTCAAATCTATTAGAGGACAACTCCTCATTCTTAAATTTTGGTATCAGGCAAGTTTTCCAAAACAAAGGATGATGAGCAATTTTCCTAATGAAAATGAAAATGAAAATAAAGGTGTTCTTGAGTGGGTATTTATGACTCTTTCTCTTTTGGAATATTTGGAACTATCAGATATTCTCTCCATTCTTAGCCTCAGGTCAATTCTATCAGTTTACAAGTTCCATGAGTAATGCTGATCCAGATAAGAATTCTAAATAATACCAGTCACAGGAAGCCCATAATCATACACAGTACAGATGCTTCTGACATAATATGAGACAATATGTGTTCACTAGCTTTAATAATATACCCACATAAATGCAAACATTCTACACATCTTCACAAAACAATGAAATAATTATAATGGAAATAAAAAGTGTCAAAATATTCATTTCAATAAACTCAAAATATTGAGAACAGTGTGCAATGAGAAATGAATAATGAGACAACAATTAATTTCTCAGACTTTACAAATACTATAGTGATATAAATCAAATGCAGTATATGAACTTATTGTGAAGAAAATGTAAAGAAATAAAGACAAAAAAAGAGAAAACTCTGAAATATAGAAGAAAACAGAGACTTGCCAATGAGTATAGAATAAAGAAATGCCAATTTCACCAGCATTAAAAGCAGCAAATGAGGTAAGACAAAGAAAGCAAAATATACAGGAATTTGAATAGAAGAAACAGCACTTGCATTAGGAGCAGATTTAATGTGAAAGTAAAGGATAAATAAAAATCCACCCAAATTTTATGGAAATAATATTTTAATCTGAGAAGGCAATTTCATGCAAAATGTCAATAATGTAATAGAAAATATCTATAGACTAGTTAAGAGAATAGAAAATGGGTTTAAAGTAGACAATTTAAAATAGCATGAAATATTTATAGCAGGTATATAGCAGAGATATTCAAGATATTAAGGAGAAAATTTTTTAAAAATCACAGAGGGATATTAAAGAAGCACTAAACTAATGGAGTGAATGATCAAATTTCCTGATTCACAGACTCAATATTATAAATGTATCACTTATATTATTTATATAAAGACACCAGAATAAAAATCCAAGCAAATATGTGTTTCTTTAGAATTTGACAAAATGGTCTGGAATTTCATAGGAATCCAAAACATAATATATATCTCAAAGAAATAAATTATATATATATACTCTTACAGATTTAGCACTGTACTGTGTGGAAATGATATGTATATTTCAGTAAATGTTGCCAGGTATTTGATTAAAAATATTTGAAAAATAAAATTGCATTCATATTTATGAACATACACAAACAAAATGGAACTGGATTAAAGAATAGAATATTGAAATCAGGATAACCAAAATAAGTAATTTGAGCAAATAGAACACTCACATTTTGCTGATGCTAGTATTAATTTGAACAATCAGTTTGAAAAATAGTGTAGCATTTTATCAAAATAATTACATACTATCCTTGAGTGAACCCTCAATTCTTTCTAAGTTCAAATTATGTGATATCGTTTGTGTGTTAGCTATAGCTCTTCATTCTGGAACTAAAACTCACTGTACAGCCTCTACCCAAGTGCCAAAGAGAAAATAGTTTATGGCAAATATAATCAAGCTCTTATATCCACATTCTCTCTTCTTTTGCCTTTCATTTGAGTAATCTTGCTATATCCTCAACCTTTATAACAATGGGGTACTGGAGTACAATAATCTTAAAGGAAACAATACTAAAATATTAAGAACAATTCAATGTATATAAAACATACTGAATTAAAATTAAATATTTGAATAGCCAGAAAACAATAAGCATGACATTGTAGCAAGAGGAAAATTCTTATAATTGTAGCCACTAAGCCTATAATTCATGGGTTAATGCAAAACTTAATCCCAGAAAGTTGGAATATTGAAATATTGTTACTACTACATGTTCCACTTAATCCTTTAAAACTGAATCACTAAATCTATTCATATTTCCAAGAGTTATACTCATATTTTCTCCTGGATAATAGATAAATATGCATGGCCCTATGTTTCTGGAACAAATTTGTGACTTCTTAACTGTTTAATATTTGAAAAGCACCCCCTGGAGTCTTAGCACACTACCATGTGAAAAGTAGTAAATATAGGACCTGAACTGACTGCATGAACTGGGTTTTACAAATCAACTAATTCACTAGTTGATTTTGTACTTCTGGCTTGGACATATTTAAACCATAAATTTCTTAATCTCTAGAATGATGAGAAGGACTGGCTGTCATATTTCTAACCTGCGACACACAGATAAACTATAGTTGAAGACATGATTGTAGCATGTTAATATAAGGAAGAACTGAAAAATAAGGACTTAAGGAGAATTATAAATATTCTTGAGATCAGGCTATAGTTCCTGAGTTCATTTGAGAATAACATAACTGAAATTTAACCAGTATCCATTCATCTGTTTACCTATTCAAGATTTAGAAATCATTTCTTTATTTTTCTTAAGATGCACACATCTTCATATCATATCTCTTCTCAATATCTTCAAAATACATTTAGTCTATGTTAAATGAATTTCTCTCTCATCCTGATGAATACATCATCAAAATAATAGTAAGGAAAAACAAAATATATGAATATCTGTGATGAAGACAACATGAAAGTACTCATGAATTCATTGTAATAAATTTTGAAATAAACATTTGAAAATTTGTGTCTGATGAACAGAAGAGGAAGCCTTAGGTGATAGCATATATATTAGCATAATGAGCA
Organism: Cabassous unicinctus; assembly: GCA_029593785.1. Taxonomy (NCBI): domain Eukaryota; kingdom Metazoa; phylum Chordata; class Mammalia; order Cingulata; family Chlamyphoridae; genus Cabassous; species Cabassous unicinctus. The sequence goes on along the minus strand of JAQZBX010055765.1, from coordinate 7,043 downwards.
ATAGATTCTTTGGATATCTCAAATATCAGAAATTTGTAGCTGATGGCAAAGGAAAAGATCATGTAATGCTGATACCTGGTATATTGAGTTTTGCTTAGAGAAGAATAAAATCAGTTACCCTCACCCTGCTAACACTAGGAACACTCAACAGCCAGCCATGTGCAGATTAAATCTGAATGTTGCTATTTATTGAAATAGATACTGAAAAATTTCCAGGAAAAATCATGTGTAGCTTTTCTGGATTGAAGCCTAAGAGGAAAGAGATATGTAATGTACCATGGATGAGACACTCAAAATTATGGCCTCCTGCAAACCTATGTACTCCCCCTTTTTAATGAGTGAAACAACTCTTCAAGATTGCAAACATTGGTACAGTTCTAAGTGCTGTATCTGTTTTTTCTTGGAATAATTTTATCACTTTTTGCATGAATTTTGTTAAAATTCTTTTTATACCAGAGACTTTAGTTACCCTGAAAAAGTTATTTAGATAAAATATTTTTACTTTTGCTCAATTGTGCAGCAGAGGTTTTAATTTATTTATTGAAACCTGTCTTTCATATCTTGAAATATGATTGGAGTAAGAGTTTTCAATCATTGATTTCCTCTTTGGTCTATTTCTCTTTTTAAATATATTTTTAATTTATTTTTAAAAGATATTTAGATTACATGAATTGTTACATTAAAAAAATAAGGGATTCTCATATGCCCCAATCCCCAGACCTCCCACTTTCCCCCACATTAATAATTTCTTTCATTAGTGTAATGCATTCATTACAGTTGATGAACACATTTTGGAGTATTGCCACTGAGCATGGATTATAATTTACATTGTAGTTTACATTGTCTCCCCCTCAATTATGTAGGCTATGGCAGGAAATATAATGCCCTGTATGGGCCACCACAATGTCATCTAGGTTAATTCTAAGTGCTGAAAATGCCCCCATATTACATTGTTTTTACCTCTGCCTGATTTCAGTGCCTCCACTGGCTACTGTCTCCACATCAATGATATAATTTCTTCCATTGCTAGAATCACAATAAGTCTATAGTAGAACACCAGTAAGTTTACTCTTTTCCATATTTTATTCACCAATCCTGAGGACTCTTACTGAATCCTCAAATCAAGAGTAGTTTCTTAGTTCTAATCATGTTATTACTTAGACCAGACATATATGAATACATGGAAATCTGTTTACAAAAGAGTGTTTCTCTAGCCCAAAACACTCAGTATTTTCTTCTGGCATGGCATTATCTAGTATGAGAAATATTAACTTCAACATTAACAAGGGAAAGTAATCTAAATAATTGAAATAATTTAATATGCGATAAAGTTTCAACAACCTTTATGCCATTGTGCCACATTTACAATATTTTTGAAAAGTTTTTTTTTTTTTTTTAATTTGCCTGAACACATGAAACAATTATTTTAGGTTTTCTCAAACATCAAATGGTAATACAGACATGCTCTGTATATTAGTTTCCATATCACCTAATGGGCTTGAACACTGCACAGTTGTTACTGGTTTCCTTCATGTACCATAGAACTAGGATGACTTTTCTTATCTTCCCATCCATGGTAGAATGTACTAAAAGTAGTTTCTGTAACAAAGTTCATATATAATACTTAGATCTTCTGATAATGATTTTATTCCATATGAGACTAAAATATTCCTCATTTTCTATAAATTTAATTGTTTCTTTTATGCAACTAGTAATTAATCCTTTCTTTCCTCCATTGCCTCATCATCCATGAAAGCTATACTTGATTCAAAATCTAAACTAATTTCCTTCATGGCAGTGTGCAGCCAGAGTTTCCTTGCTTTCACTCTACTTAAGCTTTGCACATGCACACATTCCTCTCCAAAACATCCTTCCACCATCAGGCATGAATTCAAAATTTATTGAAGGATTGACATTCTGTCCAGATTTAAACCCTTTATGCTTTGCTAGATTTCTGAAATATCTTTTTTCTTAAACAAATATGCTAACTTCAACATCTTTAATTCTACTTGTCTTGAGGCACTTCTGATTATAAAGAAAAAATGTTTCAATATTAATTATATTCCAATGCAAAAACTTATCTTTAAGTCATATTTCAGTGCTATTTTCTTTTCTTTTATAGAATACTTAATATTAAGGATTTATAGCTATAAAATTAGAATTTGTATTTTATTAATATTTTGTAAACAATCCCTTTGTATTACAAAAGAGTGTACATTTTTCATGACAATTTTAATTTCTACTAATATTACTGTTACTACTAACAATAATGTCGATTTGATTATATTGGATATATTCAAAGGAATTTCAAGAGGTTGAAATATAATTTGTTCAACATTTTTCAATTATATCATTTCAATTATTTGTGGTTTCTCCTAATATCCTCATTTTTTAATCTAGAAGGATTACTTTAAGCAGATAATTTTATTAACTATCCAAACATTACTCAGTGTTTAAGATGATATTACTGACCTAGTGTATATGTTTATAAAAATCATGAATTAGAGAGACTTCTGGTTAGATGGCATCAAAATATGTAGGCAGAGCAAAACTCTCTCACAAAAACAATGGAAGAAGGACAAAAAGCTATTCAAAGGAGATGCTTTGGGGACCTGCAGACCAAGAGAGTGGTGCACATCATCCAGGAAGAAGAGGGAGAGAGAATCAAAGAGGTCATTTTAAAACTGGAACACAGGCAACTACAAGGATATAGAATAAGTCAAAGCAAGTGTCAAACAGGGACCTTAACACAAAACTAAACAAAACAAAATAAAACCTTAGAATAGAAAGAAAATCTATCTGAATAAGCCCATCAAGGTAAACAGATGCCCAGACACCAACAAAAAATTACAGGGCATAATAAAAAACAAGAAGACATGGTTCAATTTAATGAACAAATTTTAAAAATGGGAGGAGATGCGGTACAATAACCAATTAATCAAAGATGTTCAAACTTAAACCCTTAATCAATTTAATGAAGTGAAGTAAGAGATAAAGGCTATTATGAAGACACTAGGAGAATATACTGAAGAAAGTGTAAACGTACATAAAAAGATAAAGGATCTGATGATGATGAAAGGCACAATGCAAGGACAATATGATGGAAGCATATACAACAGAACTTAACAGGCAGAGGAAAGAATTAGTGATATCGAAACTGTACATTTGAAATCAAAAAGTTAGCAGAACAGATAGATAAAAAGAAAGAAAAAATTCTTGAGGGATACATGGAATTGAATGACAACAAGAAATGAACAAACATATATATTATAGGTATTCCAAAAGGAGAAGAGCAGCAAAAGGGGGCAGAGGTGTTTTGGAGGAAATAATGGCTGAAAATTCCCAAGTCTTTTGAGGACATGTACATATATGTCCAGGAATCACACTGTATTCCAAACAGTATAAACTCTAACAGATCTATTCCAAAACATATGCTTAAAGAATTGTCAAATGCTCAAGACAAAGGGAGAATACTGAAATCAGCATGAAAAAAGAGATCCATCACATACAAGAGAAGCACAATAAGATTAAGTGCTGGAGAGTGAGAGAGGTGGCAAGATGGCATCGGTTTAAATGGGCACTCACCATCTCATTCACAGTAAATGGCTGAGTGGTGACAAGATCCTTCCCAAGTGAGCTGTTTTGGGAACCCACAGAGCACGAGGTTTCAGGGAACTGATCTGGAAGGAGCTGGACAAAGAGGTAAATTGCTTAAGGTAAAACCATGAGTTTCTCACCCCTGTGGCTGGAAATGGCAGAGGGCTAAGCTCCACTCTCAAAGCAAAAAGCTGCTGTAAGCCCTGACTCCTGCCAGCCACACAGCAGAAGGGAGCATTTTTGAAGAGTGGGATGTTTCTGACAAAGGGTGGAGAGGGATTTCCTTTTGTTGGGTTTGGTTGCCTGGACCCCCTTTGAACATTTGGGAACATCCCTGCTGGCTCTAGGTGGCACCAGGAAGATGGGAGAGGTGAGTCTGCAGAGGCAACCTGATTTACCTAAACACCCTGGGATAGAGAAACTTGGCCTGGGAGAGGTTGGAGTCAGGCAGTTGACTAGTCCTGTGAGTAAAACTATCAAAATTTCAACTTCCCTAAGGGAAGTGCACAGTAGGAAGAGCTTATAATGCTTCCAAGAGCCTATTTAGGGTCCCCTGGGAGGAGGGGGTGGTCTGGAAGAAGGTTGAGAGTCATTTTTCTGTGGTGAGCTCAGTCACCAAGGTCTCATATGAATTTCAGAAGGGAACTCAACCAGACCAGGAAAGGTGAGGGGGTATCTAAATACACAGGTTATTGCATCCTGCTGCCCTGGAAGAGAAAACAATAAGAAGAGAAAGTGGGCAGGGGCTGACAGGCTCCTAATCAGCAGGAATCTACCCAACTGCAAAAAGTCAAACCTGCATGAAGGAAAGTGACTGGATAGTTTTCTGAAGAGCTAACAGATGCAATGAGAAAATTTAGCTCAGTGGAGGAGATTCTGCCTTGAATATACAAGGTCCCTAGTTGAATTCCTGGCTCGTCTTAGAGGACTGATCCACTGGGATATCAAACATTGAGTTGATCAAACATTGAGTTGATACTTTAGGACAGGGAGAACATAGACATTATTTTTGTATTAGCTTCTCTTGGGTCTCCTATTTTTCCTAAAAAAAAAAGGTTACATTTTTAAAAAATTTAACTCAGTTTACTTGCTAAAACCTGCTTCAAAATCTGTAGAGGGCATGTTGCAGGGTAATTGATTGATGAACATCAGCAGCCTGAGAAGTTTCTCAGGGGCCTAGGAGGGAAGGCTGTTTTTCCTTAGTTTGTGTTTGAATGCTTGCTTGTGTGTTTGTTTTATTTTCCTCTTTCTCTCCCCCTCTATTTTTTTAAAATAAGGTGCTGCTTGCTTGTTTTTTGTTTGCTTTATTTCCCCTTCCTTGATTTCCCCTTTTCTGAGTATGCCAATTTGGCTGTCAACACTATCTCTTTTCCTTCTTTCTTCTTTCTATCTTCACTTTCTGTTGTTCTTACATTCCTCTTGTGTGCATTTAGTCTTCAATTTTTTTTGGTTTTTATTTCTATCTAGTCTGTCCTGTTTTCTTTCCATTTTTGAATGTTTTCTTTTTTTCCCTTTTCTTTTCTCTTTCCCTCTCTCCCATTTATGTCCTTTTAATTCATTCTATATATTTTTCTTTATTCAGTTTCCCATTTCATTATAGAAACTCCACTTTTTAATTCTTATTATTCTATACTGCTTACATGAGTTAAATATTCATTTTCCAAGGTCTTATGTGGTCCCTCTTCTAAATTTTATTATTATTATTTTTATTATTATTATCCATTTTCTTTTCTTAACTTTTTTGCTTTCTCTGGTCCTAATTCAAGGGAATATAGACAACAACAAGGAAACAGGTTAAGAGGAAGAAAGTGTCAAAGAGAAATCTTAACACAAACACACAAAGAGCAACTAAATAAAGTCCTAGAGTAGAGGGAGAAGCTAATCAACTGATTAAATTCATAAAGATAAAAAGATGACCAGACAGCAACAAAAAATTTCAAACCATGCTAAGAAACAGGAAGACATGACCCAGTACAATGAACAAACTGAAAACCAGGAAGAGGTGCAGAATATTGAACAATCAATCAAAGCTTTCCAAACAAATATCATGGACCAACTTAATTAAGTGATGGAAGAAATTAAGGCTATTAAGAAGACACTGGGAGAACTTAATGAAGTAATTGTAAACATATATAAAAAGGTAATGGATATGATGGTGATGAATGGCAAAATCCAAGAAATAAAATATACACTGGAAGCACATAACAGCAGATTTGAACAGGCACAGGTAAGAATTAGAAATTTGGGGAACAGTACATCTGAAATCAAACAGACAGTAAAACAGATAGATAAAAAGATAGAAAAATTGCATCAGGGAATTAGGGACATGAAAGACAACACAAAATGCTGAAACATATACATTATAAGCATCCTAGAGAGAGAAGAAAAGGGAAAGAGGACAGAACGAGTGTTGGAGGAAATAATGCCTGAAAATTTTCCAACCCTATTGAAGGAGATGGATGTACATGTGCAGGAAGCACAGTGGACCCTAAATAGTATAAATTCCAACAGGCCTACTCCAAGACATATACTTGTCAAATTGTCCAATGCTCAAGACAAAGAGAAAATACTGAAGGCAGCAAGAGAAAAGAGAACCATCACATACAATATTATTAAGTGCTCAATAATATTAAGTGCTTATTTCTCATCTGAAACCAGGGAGGTAAGAAGGCAGTGGTATGACATATTTAAGGTACTAAAAGAAAAAACTTTCAACCAAGAATTCTCTATCCAGCAAAGCTGGCATTCAAAAATGATGGAACATTCAAATTATACACAGATAAACAGAACTAAAGAGAGTATACCAATAAGAAACTTGCCTTTCAAGAATACTAAAGGGTGTTCTGAAAGTTGAAAGGAAAAAACGGGAGACAGAGAGTTGGGGGAGAGTGTAAAAACAATTAACAAGACAAAAAGAAATAAAAAGCACATATGACATACATAAACCCAAAGAATATATGGTTAAAAAATAACTAATTCCTTGAGAGTAATAGCACTGAATTATAATGGATTAAACTTACGAGTCAAGATAAACTGGTAAAATGGCATAATGGTTTAGGAAATATGACCCAACTATATGTTGTCTACAAGAAACCCTCCTTAGACCAAGGGTTTCAAGCAGGCTGAAAGTGAATGTCTGGAAAACAATCCTTCAAGCAAACAATAACCAAAAAAGGATGGGAGTAGCTATACTGATATCAGACAAAAGAGAATTTAAATGCAAAGTTATAGTAAGAAACAAAGATGGACACTATATATTAAAAAAGGGATAATCTTTCAAGAAGAAAGATCAATCATAAACATTAATTCACCTAACTGGGATGCTTCAAAATACATGAGGCAAACACTGGAAAAATTAAGTGGAGACATAGATGCCTCCACAATTATACTGGGGAATTTTAATACACCATTATCTCCATGAGACAGAAATTTTCACCAGAGAATTA
>JAQZBX010055764.1:0-18340 GCA_029593785.1 Cabassous unicinctus | reverse complement strand
GATTTAGTTGGAGTTTTGAGCTGGAACCCCGGGAAGTAAACACACAGGAAAAGAACACAGAGGAATAGAGATGACCCCTTAGACATGGCAAAGGTCCTGGGAAGAGAGAAAGCCTGGAAGTCTATAGCTGACCTTGTGGAGAGAACACAGCAGCTGAGGCCCAGGAATGAAAAGAGATATATCCCAGGCTACAGTTGATATTGGAAGAAGTTGGGACCATGAAGCCTTAAGAGGAAGAGGGAGGCTGAAGCTTTGCAGATATTGGCAGTCATCTTACTCCAACATGTGGCAACAGACTTCGGTGAGGGAAATAACTTACACTTTATGGCCTGGTAATTGTAAGTGTCTCCCCCAAATAAATACCTTTTATAAAAGCCAACAGATTTTTGGTATTTTGCATCAGCACCCTTTTGGTTGACTAATACATGTCCTTAGAGGAATTATTATTAACAGTTTTTGGAGAGAGAGCCAAAATATGAAGAAGACTCAATACCGAGTATATCAAGCCATTGACAAAACCATTCCTACTTGGGTCATATTTATAAAGAGAATGTATCAGTTATCACTTCATTTCTCTTCAGATCTCATTTCATCCTTCAGTATATGGTGTATAGCCTTTTTTATATGAATTTGTCCTTCAATATAAGGTATGTGATAAACAAAAGAATTACTCTAACCATTTTTTTAAGTGAATATGATGCTTTGATTTCTCAGTAAAAGGCAATGTGTTGTGACATTACAGAACAAAAAGACTTCCTGCAGTTTTCTTTGCAGGCTAAGAAGATTGGCATAGGGATGTGAGAATATATGGCAAATCTTTCCTTGGGCAGTTCTTCTGTTAGTTTATGGCATTGGTCTGGTGATACTGCTTTTACGACTCCCTTGATTTATACAAAACTGTGTTTTGTGTAACCTGAATGCAAGCAGCTCTTCAGAATCCCCTGAGAAGCCAATATGTGGTTTACATGCAGGTACCCACATGGTGCTGAGAGTGTCACACACCAAGAATTTCTTCCTTCTGCAAACACATGACAACCAAATATGTAGTTCTCCCACTGACTATCCAGGCCACTGATTGCTGGTTTACTTTTCCTCCACCAACAACCCAGAGGATTGCCTATTATTTTGCCCAGCAACTCCAGACCACTTGCCACCTTGCTAAACAGCAAGTTATTTCCTGCTAGCCATGGCCTAACCATACCTTTTTCAATAATGTCTGAATCCTTTCCAAATGTGTCTTTGGATACACTTTATCAGACCTATACTATACTTTATTGAGTTCCTTATATCATATACATACTTTTTTATCATAGGTAATATATACATTAAATACATCATGTTTAAACTGCTGTGTGCTTTATTTTTCCTGATTGGACTCAGACTGCTAAAGATTTGCTAACTGGAACAGTTACAGGAGATATATCACTAAAGATAAGATTTAGGGATTAGATTGTTCATGCCTTTGGGCTTGAGCACATGCCTTTGGAGCACTTCTCACCAATGGAAAATAGAATGTTAGTAATACATGATACACAGTAGCATCATAATTAATTAAGCCATCACCTATGGTTTATTGAGATGAAGGAACACTTCAAGCATGTGCTTTGGGAATTCAAGTGGCTATTTCATTTAACAAATACAATTGTAATGATACCTATAAGGACTGTATTTAAGGTATGGTTTGGATATAGTTGAGTGCACTTGAGTGTAAATATTCTGAAAATGACAAATTGACTTCTGTTAACTCTCATATCAATATGTGGCCAGAGAATCAACAGCTTCTATGTCTGTATTAAAAATATCTCTTATTACTTGGAGCAGCAGGGCTGATATTGCTGACAATAACATATAATATTTAATTGGGCAATTTTTTGAATTATAATCACAGTTCAATTTCCAGACTCATATATAAGTTAATTGAGAAAGGATAGGACTTGGAATTGTGACAAGGTAAGGACAAGATGACACTTATAATCATCCGGGCTTCCCTTGCCTGTGAAAATAACTTGCCCTATGATGTTTACGGAGATTACACTTCCTCAGCATGAATATCATGATCCATTTTCATTTTAGTGTCATCACCTTGAAAGGCTATTCTAAATTACATTAAGATGTACCAGAACCACACCTTGTTTTCACTAGACCCATAATTAGTCTTAAATAGCATGCCCCAATGGGATTGGTAAAAAGAAATAGCTCATGCACCAAAAGAATTGCATGACCTTGCTAAAATATATTGCAAGACATTGCTACTGTGGAACAGGTATGGCAATGGATCATAAATATGTTAAAATAAAAAGGGCAGAATATAAAATTAGATCAGCCCAAATTCATTGATATAGGTATATTTAGCATAAATTTTACTCCAAGCATTCTCTTCATTGAATTGCAGCCTTTCACTAGAGTAAATGTGTGTAGGGAAAAAGGATAACTCCACACGTTTTTTTTGGGGATTTTCTAAAATCTGGCTCTGAACTTAAGCTAATTCCTGGTAACCTTATATGCAACTGACACCCATCGGTCCAATAAGTTGTCAAGGTAAACCAGGTGATTACCATGTAGATTTCTAACTCAATTCTGACTCATGCTGCACCCAGTTGGTTCACAGATCCACCTTGTAATTGTTCCCTGTATTAGTCAGCCAAAGGGATACTGATGCAAAATATCAATAATCAGTTGGGTTTTTTAAAGGGTATTTATTTGGGGTAGAATTCCACAGTTACCAGGCCATAAAGCATAAGTTTCTTCCTTCACCAAAGTCCATTGCCACGTCTTCGAGAAAAACAGCTGCCGACGTTTGCCAGGGTTCAGGCTTCTTGGGTTCCTCTCTTCCTGGGGCTGCATTTCTCTCTGGGCTTAGCAGCTCTGTTTCCTCCACAAGGTCAGCTGTAGACTATGAGGCTCTCTAGGCTTTGCTTCTCTCCACAAGGCCAACTGTGAACTCTCTGGCAAATGGCTCATCTCTATTCCAGGGCCTTTTCTCCTTCTTCACGGCCAAGCTCTCTTACTTCCCAGGGCTCCAGCTCAAAACTCCAACATCAGAACTGCAACTCAAAACTGCTCTTTGCCATACCTTTAATATTTTATTCCCCACCCACCAAGGGGTAGTGCTCAACTCCCTACTGAAGTGGCCCAATTAACGCACTAATCATAACTTAATCATGCCCAGATGAGCAAACCAATGTACAAGCATAATCCAATATCTATTTTTGGAATTCATAATTACATCAAACTGCCAAACAGCTACATTCCCCAAGTCTTATAAAACTGGATATAGACACACTTGGAATATATATATTTGACAACAAGAAAAATCTCCAAATTGCTTAGAATGAGTGCTAGGATGGTAGGAAGGCCTAATAGAAGTCCCAAGTGCTTCCTTCCTTACCAATATAACAAACCAGAAGCAATACTGATCTTTTCAAGAAAAGCATAGATTAATGCCACTATAAAGGAAGTGACAGAAGCAGGGTAGTGAATCCACTTATATCCTCATTTAGTCCACCAGTTTGATCTGTGTAGATGTCATATGAATCTGAAAGTATTACTGTGGATTATCATGAGCTTAGTGAAGCAGTGACCCCTTTTGCAGTTTCTGTCAAAGGACATATTTCCAGTCCTGGAGGAAACCAGGATAGACCCTGGTTTTTGGTTTCCTGCTATTGAAATGTTTTTCTCCATATAATTTTTAAGGACCCCCAGAAGCAATTAGCTTTTTTAAAAATACTTTTATTTATTTATTTATTTATTAAAGATACTTAGATTATATAAATGTTACATAAAAAATGTAGGGGATTCCCATATACCCCACACCCTCCCCCCTGACTCTTTCTTACATTAACAAGATCATTCATTAGTGTAATACATTTGTTACAATTGAGGAACACATATTGAAGCTTTGCCACTAAATGTATATTATAGTTTACATTATAATTTAAACTCTGTTGCACAGAATTTTGAAAATTATGAAATTGCAATATCATTCAGGGTAATTCCAATGCCCCCAAAAAGCCCCCATATTACACTTATTTTTCCATTTACCAGGAAATGGTTCCATGAATTTTATACCCAAAGCACAAACAATGAAAGAAAAAATAGATAAATAGCACCGCCTCAAAATTAAAAATTTTTGCACCTCAAAGATGTTTGTCAAGAAAGTGAAAGCAGCCAACTCAATGGGAGAAAATTTTTGGTAACCATGTATCTGACAGGGGCTTAATATCCAGCATCTATAAAGAAATCCTACATCTTGAAATTAAAAACAACCCATTTTAAAAATGGGCAAGTGATTTGAATACACACTTCTCCAAAGAAGAAATGCAAATGGCTAAAACAAACATGAAAATATGCTCAATATCACTAACATTTAGGGAAATACAAATCAAAACGACAATGATATATCATCTTACACTGATTAGACTGCCAGCTATTAAAAGAAAAAAAAAACAAGACTACAAGTGTTGGAAAGGATGTGGAGAAATGGGAATCCTTATCCACTCCTGGGAGGAATGCAGAATGGTGCAGCTATGTGGAGGACAGTCTGGCAGTTTCTCAGGAAATTAGCTTTTACCTATCTGGTCCTGAAATAAACCTTCACAGTGTTGCCTCAGGGACACAGCAGTTCTCCTACTCATTTCCATAATATGGGTTCATGTTCATGAAATCAACAGATCTTACCATATCATAGGACGTAGCTGTGCAAACAGTGAGATGACTTATTAACAATTGTTACTGTATGAGTCCATTGTGGCACTTCCTTTGCAGTGAAAATGTGTTTTGTGTCCCAATGCAATACTTTGTGAAAGCCATGATTGTGGCATAGGCGTTCTGTGAATCCATGCATAGTGACACTGGAAGAATGGGTAGTTGAAAAAGGAAACCTTAGATATTAACTATGATCTTGATACCAAACAGAGAAATGAGTACTAGTCCATCTGCACATTTTCTTTATGCTTATAACATGCAGATGTTAATTTTTATGAACTAATCATTTACATCTTCTTTATTTTTTCTATTAACATACATATATACCCATATATATATATGTATACACAAATATAATGTATATGTATTTATATTTATATATAGGAACAATTCAAAGTAAACTTTACAACTTAGCATTTAGATATCAGAATATTCAATGAAAACATGACTGTATTTGAGGAATAACTAATATTGTTGACAATGGACATAATCGCTCTTGGTACTTTGCATCTTCTCTTCTCATTCTGGAAAGATGGAGAACTTGTATACTTGTAAGAAGGATAGTTGTATCATACTTTGTAGAAATATGTAGTTATATTGCTTTTTTAAGGGAGTTTAAATACAAGTACCGTGGTTCATATAGATGCTGAGTAACCAAAGTGGTGGACTGTTAGTTATCAGTTTATTGGTTTTCAGTTCTGAATATACTTTTCAATTTAAGCTCTGTCATATACAATGAAATTCCTTTAAGCATTTGTCCTTTAATATGAACGTGATGTTAAGGTTTCTCAATAATAGGAACAGGCTTCCTATAATCTCTGGTTCAGGCCAGGGAGGATGGAGATTTGGTTGTGAGAATTTCTAATATCTTTTGTCCCAGCCTTGGGCTGAGAACACCATCCCTCTTACTTATCAGCTTTGTCATGGTCACCTTTCCATAGCCCCGTAAACATAGAAATAGAGCCTGTGTGACTCCTTTGTCAAGTTCCTGTGCAGCATGTATGCAACTTTCTGTAAACCAGAGGCTCATACAGTAACCTTGTAGCTCTTTCTTCAAATCCTTGCCTCCATCTGTCAATCCCCATCCAGAGTGACATGCATGCTCTAAGGCCTTCTGCCTTCACAGGTTTCTAGACTCCCACTGCAGGCCCAAACCGCTGGTTGCTTACCCCATGTTCACATACCTGCACTCTGAAAGTGGCATATTTTTTCCCAGAAAGTTTATACCAACTCCTCTGTGGCAAAATTAGTGAACTTTAGTGCTGCCTAACCATACTTTCTCCAATGAAGTCTTTCTTAGGAATTATCCCTCAGCCCAGGGTCTAGTGATTTGTAAAACCACATAATGTTCCCTTATAACTGAGAGTTACTCTTTTATTATAGTTATCACTACAGTATATTAAATGTTTACTTTTTTAAGTAGTATTTCCATTTCTCGATGGGACCCAGAATGCTCTCAGAATTTTTTCTACTTCCTTATGAAGAAGCATAATATGGCCAGTTATAATTTGAAGATTCTAGAGCTAAAGTGTTATAAAACAACATAGAAAGGATACCCTCTGAATATGTGTGTGTTTATATGCGTCAGAATGCTTAATGTATGGATAGGCAATATAGTCACAAAATCTATAGAAATGAATTGGTTTACACTAGAATTTATATAATTCTTAATTTTCCTAAAATTATAGAATAATATGGTTGTTTTCCCTATTATATGATTGCTTTTTTATTTTGTTACATTTAAAAGTAATGGAAATGTAAATATCCTCTCTTTGAAATGTTTAACTGAGAGAAAGAAAATATTATGCATGGTTATGATTAAGGTGTAAGTCATAGTATTTCTAATAGTCTTGAAGGTTCAGCTTTACAATTGCATTTAGAATCAGTAGGGCTGTTGCTGAAGTTTGGTGGGTATGAAGATATTGACAATATCAGGAACTAGAAATCCAAGGATGTAGGGAAAAACTGTAGATTCCAGATTATATCAAGGAAGAGTATTTTGAAAACAAGTCTCAGGATTTATTAAAGCACACTGTTTGATCTATAGCAATCTATTCTAACCATTTTAGTGAACACAGAAGAAACAGGAACATTGAGGAAAAGGATAAAACAATAAAGAGAGCTTGTACTCCACAGTAATTGGAGTGATAATAATTATTTTTGCATATAATAATTTGTCAAACATTTTTATTGTTCTCGGTGTTTTAAGAAATACCAATTCATATGTGATATAATCCATGCCCACAATGGGTATATACTCCATTTATGACAAGAACAAAATTATTTTTTGTCTTGACTAACCTGGTGGCTTTACTCCTCAAGCACCTCTAACAGCCCCCTTCCCCAACCTGATTGAAACTAATCTAGCAGTAGTGGGACTGCAGAGAACAATAACTGAAATTACAGGGAAAGAAAGGAAAAAAAGAAATCAGTTAATAGCTATTCCAAGTTATCAACCTTGACCCTACCCTGCCTCTCCCTTCTTTTACCAGGCAGTCTACTGGTACCTTTCCACTGCCTTTACCTCAACTAAAAACTTAACCACCTCTCTGTGTTCCTTGGAAATGATTTCTACTCACATTCCCTGATCATTGTAGCTATAAATTAAACATTTCTTGCTGGTTTAATGTCAGATGAATTCTTTCTTTGACAGACACAAATAAAATGGAAGAAAGTATTAAATTATTAAGGATATCACAGTGTAGAGGAGAAGTGGAAATTCCTTTTGGAAGTTGCAAATGGCCTCCCTGGAGTAGTTAAAATTGTCCAGTATCCTGGGGATTTGGTCTGAATGGAATCAAATACAGGAGTTTGAATACTCTTTGTCCATGGCCAGTATAAAATTAAACTGTGTCTAGGTGTACCTTCCATTACAGTAATTTCAATGGATTTGTAAAGTTAATGTATCTTATAAATTTACACATTTATAAATTTGGGTAAAACAAGTTAATTTTAAAACCAGAAGAAATATTCTTCTTCGGATTACAAAAAAAAAAAAAATCAGTGGTTTTTCTGAATTAAAATATCTCCATCTCAATATATTCATGTATATAGAAATCAATAGAGATACTTGAATTAATTCAATGTACATTATGCCTGCATATAGTTCTTATAAAAATCAATTTCCTAATTTGGTCAAGCACATTTTAGTTAACTCTTAAGTTCTGTCTATCAATATTTTTGGTTAGGTAACAAAATAATCATGAACTTCTGTTATGAAAATAATTAGGATGCTTGAATATTTCTCTACTTTTCTTTTTCAACCCACATATAAGTCAAGGAAAATGATATTTACTGTACATATTTGACAAAATACAAATAACATTTTCTTAAATTATTACATTGAGCTACTGTGGAAATGTCTATTGGGTTACTTTTCTCCAATGACTTCTATAATATCCATTTTAAAATATCTACAAAATTCTGAAATATACTATGTGATTTTATGCTAGTTCCATAAAATTTTCTCCAATTCCTTGAGAAAGAATATTAAACCGATTTCCAATTTTAGTAAAATTTGATCCTTTTGAGATTTAATAATATCAAAGTACAATTGAAATTAAATTGCTTTTATTGGTGGGAATGCACCTGCAACAGAGTTATAAAATTTTTACCCTTTATAGAAAGTAATATTTCTCATAGAGACAGAGACAATTTTAACTATCTCAAAAATTGAGATAAAAGCCATAGTCCTAAATAAAATGTATAATTATCAATGTCTAATATATGGAAAATTTTCATTCCTTTAAGGAGGTTTTGGTAGGAATAAAGAGAATTTTCCATAATTGAATCAGTGCATGGGGCTTAGATGACCTTTGAAAACTTGGAATCCAATTGAGATATAGATTTCCTAATAAAATTTAAATTTCTGTGATGGGAAAATTTCTAAGGGATAATTGAGAAAACTTCACCTTTATCAATGTTACACCACCATCCTCTAAGAGCCTAGAAGATTAAAGATGCCATGATAAAATACCGAGTAAGTATAAGAAAGCCCAGTGTACCAATTCTACTTTCAAAATGAATTCAAAGTGGTTCTATAAAATGCTGGTTTTATAACTTATGAAAATACTGTGTTTTCTGATAAGCTATATACCACAAAATGCTTGATATATAATTAAAAAAATAATTCCCCTATCAATAAAATGCATTGTATTATAGTCATAATTGAATTGAATATAACATGATAATAATTATTTTAAATAATGAGGTGGGGAAATAGATTATATAATTTTTCATTAAAATATTATCCCAAACATTTACAGAAAAATGGGTGCTAAAATTTAAGAATGAATAGAAAAAGAGAGACATTCAACTTTAAATCCCAGGCACCCTAGTTCTTTTCAATAGGCCCAGGAACAAAGTGGCCACAGTGGCACAGATGAAGTCTCTTCAAGGCCTAAACAGCTTGGACTTTCTCTAACAAGTCTGACCTGGCTGCCTGTACTGCCAAATGGTTAATCTCCAACTACATAGACAAATATTGAGCCCTGATATGGCACCATTTTCCAAAAGGACCATATTGGTATCTAGTGGAAAGTTGATTACGTATGAATTTTTCCACCATGGAAGAGAATTAAACATGTTAAGTGATGAGGTGAGTTGAGAGAGCTGAGCTGAGCTCTCAGCTGTTCAAAGTAGCCACTGAAGACAACTAAGCAAAATGGCAGTACCATTCAAGCCTTTAATTACTTACTGTGATAGTATAAGCAAGAAGATCGCCTAGAGAGTGTGACAGTTAACCCTTTTTTTCCCTTTCCCTCCAAGGAACAGCTGTTTGAGGTAAGAGTCAGGTCATTCAGCACAGATATGGAGGAAGTCTCCATGTCAAATGAGCCTAGACAAAAGATTCCTGCCTTTTTATGAACCTGGGCATTGACCAGTTGTACCTCACAGGGGAAAAATACAGCATACTGAATCCAAGTGGGGAAGGGTGTCTTCAAGTTCTCTTTCTCCTTTCCCCAATAAGGAGACCTCACCAGTAGCATATAAATAAGATGTCTGTTCTGAGCCCCTTAAATGGAGGTTTCTGAATATAGGATCCTGAATATAGTAATACAGATATGGGTGAGTTCATGAACAGCCAGGGATCCTGAGTCATTGAATGCAAGTTAACCACAGACATTGAGCAACAAGTATTATGTGGTGAGGCCACCTTTCTTCTGTGAGGTCTGTCAGGTAAAATCTTTACATTTGCCCATGGCTTGTCTGTAAAATCACACATAGATTTTTGTCCCAGAGCCAGATTCCTCAATTTTTCCTTAAAAGACCAGATATATATATTCTGGATATAGTGCTTTTCCCACTTGTACGCTTCTTCCAGTATCTCCATCCCTGGACTCACAAAATGATTATTCCACTATCATGGCTTTCTTACAGTATTGCATGTGCTCAAGAAACACAAATCTCAGAAAAGAAAGTGCAGCAATTGGCTCATACTTGTGAAATCAACTGATCTTTCCATGTTCCTCATCTCCTAGAAGCAGCATTCTTAATAAAAAGTTGGGATAGTTTATTTTAATGATTCAGTTATTGTATGATTGTACTATTATGAACTAAATATTCTGTGCAAATTCATGGAACTAATAATTAGTATATAAGTCACCAAAAAAAGAAGGAGGATAGAGAATGGAAAACTGAGTGTTAGTACAAGCAGAATTGTTTAAAAAAAAGGTTGTTTGTAAATCTTTGGAAATCAATAGAAATGGGTAAAGCATATCATGGTGTTTTTCTAGCACTCCTATTTTATGTGTAGGACAGTGGTTGGAAAAGAAAATTCTAAGGTCATATATATGACTAGAAGGAGAGCTAAAAACTGTAACATGAAACTGTATAAGATAGTAAAACCTCATGTAAAACACAAATACGGGGGATATTGCTTATAAAAGAATATAACATTAGATCAGGTCAAATTCATTCCTGTAGGTACACTTGGCATAATTTGACTCCAAGCATTCTCTTCTTTGAACTGTGGTCTTTTACTAGAGAAACTTTGCATTGGGAAAAAGAAACTCACCACACCCTTTTAGGAATTGCTAGACTCTGACTCTGAATTTAAGCTTATTATTGATAACCTTAAACGCCACTGACCCCTGTCAATACAATTATGTGCTCATGGTAATCAAGTGACTTGTGGATTTGTAACTCAATTTGACTCAAGTTCCACCCAGTTGATTTACAGTTCCACCCTTTAGTTGATCCCCATTTCTTATAACACTGGAGATAGAGATACTTGGAATAGATGTATTTAACAAAAAGAAAAACTCCCAAATAGTTTCTTAGACCCTTAGGATGAGGGCTATGATGGTAGGAAGGGCTAAATAGAAGTCCCAAAAAATTTCCCTTCTTTCCAATATAGTAAACTAGAAGCAGTACTTCATCTCTGTAGGAAGTGTAGAGATTAATGACACCATAAAGGAAGTTACAGAAGCAAGGTAATGATACCTCTTATATCTTCATTTAGTTCATCAGTTTTTTGTTTGTTTGTTTGTTTGTTTTTTTAAAGGAAAGCAGACTGCCACATGCAGCACCTCATTTGGATGTTTAAGGAGTCTTGGAAGCTTGACCACCTCACGCTCTCCTACAAATGGACCTTGAGAGTCCATTGGAGGCTCCAGCAGGGGAGGGCAGCCACTCTTATACCCTTGACCGAAGAACGGTCCTCCTCCAGCGGGGAAGGTCGTCCTACACCACCAAACTCGCAGCCTCTGGAGGGACGCACGTGGAATGGCAAGGGAGGAAGGTGACACCCGCCCAGCCAGCCAGATCAGCCGAACCAACCCTGGTGATCAATGGGGTGACAGATGTCACAGCCAGATCGTCCTCACATCCAAGTTCACCAATTTGATCTGTGTAGATATCCTATGGATCCAACAGTATATAATATAAATATTAAACTTAATATTAATAACTATCATCAGCTTAGTTAATCAGTGACCCCTCTTCCAGTAGCTTTCACAGAAGAAAATTACCTGTCCTGGAAGAAGCCAGCATTGACCCCGATTCTTGTTTTCCAGCTATTGACATTTTTTTCTCCGTATAATTTTTAAGGACCATCAAAAGCAATTAGCTTTTACCAATTTTGTCTTGTGATAAACCTTCACAATGTTACCTCAGGGACACAGTGGTTCTCCTGCTCATTTTCATAATATGGGCCCATGCTAATGAAATCAACAGGTCTTGCCATATTCCTGATCACCCAGAAGTAGCTGTGCCAATCAAAATGTGGGATGACTTATTAAAGATTCAGTAACAGTATGAGCCCATTGCTCCACTTCATTTTCAGTGAAATGTTTCTTGACCCAATGCAATACTGTTTGAAAGCCATGATTGTGGGATAAGCATTCTGTGAATCCATGGATAGTGACACTGGAAGAATGGATAGTCAAAAAAGGAAAGCTTAGATATTAATTATGGTCTTGGGACCAAATATAGAAATGAGTACTAGTACTGCTGCATATTTTCTCTATGCTTATAACATGCAGGCGTTAATTTGAACAAATTAATCATTTTCATCTTCTCTCTCTTCTTTCAATTAACATACAAAAATATATATACATATACACAGATATATACACAAATATAATAAATATTAATATATACATACAAGAATGATTGAAAGTTAACTTTAAAACTTAGTCTTTATGTATCAGAATATTTAGTAAAAACATGACTGTATTTGAGGAGTAACTAATTTTGTTTACAATAGAAACAATGACTCTTGGGACTACACATCTTCTCATTCTGGGGAAGATAGAGAGCTTCTATGCTTGTAAGAAAGATAGGTGTACTTGCTTTATAGAAATATGTAGTTATATCGCTGTTTTAAGGAAGGTTAAATGCATATACAGTGGTGCATATGGAAGCTGAGTTTCCAAAATGGTGAGCTGTTATCAATTCATACACTTTTCAATATAAAATCTGTGATAAACAATATAATTTCTTTAAGCATTTGTCCCTTAATGTGAACAAGATGTTAAGGTTTCTCACCAGAGGGCACTAGAAGGATATTGCTAGTAGGAAGAGGCTTCCTGCAATCACTGTTTCAGGCCAGGGATGATGGAGTTTTGGGTGTGAGAATTTCTAATATCTTTTGTCACAGTCATGGGCTTAGAATACCATCCTTCTTACCTATCAAACTTGGCATGATCACCTTTCCATAGCCCTGTAAACATGGAAAAAGTGCCCTGTGTGACTCCCTTGCCAAACTCCTGTGTAACATGTATGCAACTTATGAACTAAGGCTGTAGCTCATTTTGTAAGCCCTTCCCACCTCAGTCAGTCCCCAACCTGAGTGACTTGCATGCTCTGAATGCCTTCTACCTTCACAGGTTACTAGACTCACACTGCAGACCTGAACCATTGATTGCTGACCCCATGCTTCCCACCTGCACTTTGGAGAGTGGCATATTGTTTTTCCAGCAACTACATACCAAATATAGTGTGACAAAAATAGTGAGCATTACTGCTGCCTAATCATACCTTATCCACTGAAGAATAAACTCCTTCTAAATTTGTCTTTCTTGAGTATTCTCCCTCAGCCCAAGGTCTAGTGATTTCTAGTACCATATAGTGTTCCCTTATAACTTAGAGTTACTCTTTTATTATAGATAGCACTACATTATATTAAATGTCACATTTTTTAAAAATGTGTGGTTTATGTTTACTGATGGGATCAGATGCTACAGGAATTTTTTCTATACCCATTCTTAGCATAGCATAACATGGTGAGTTATACCTTGAAAATTCTAGAGCTAAAGTGTCATACAACAACAGAAAAAGGATACTCTTTGTGTGTGTATGTGTCAGAATGTTTAAGGTAGAGATCTGCAATATAATCACAAAATCTATAGAAAGAATTGGTTTTCTCTTCAATTAATACAATGTCTAATTTTCCAAAATGTATAGAATAATATGGGTATTTTCCCTATTATATGAATTGTTTTTTTATTTTGTTGCTTGTGAATTAAATTGATGGGATTATTTATGGCCTCTGTATCAAGTGGTTAACTGAGAGAAAGAAAATATTAGGCATTGTCATGATTAGGGTTTTAAGTCATAATATTTCTAATAGGCTTAAAGGTTCACTTATAAAATAGTATTTAGAATCATAAGGCCTGATACTGAAATTTGGTGGGTATGAAGATATTCACAATATTAGGAGCTGGAATTTCATGGAAGCTGGGAAAACTGGAGATTCTAGAATATATTAAGGGTGAGAAACTTGAAATCAAGTCTCAGTATTTATTAATGTACTCTGCTGTGTAGCAATCTATTCCAACCATTGTAGTGAACACAGAAAAAACAAGGATATTGAGGGAAAAGATAAAACAATAAAGTGAGCTTGTTCTTCACAGTATTGAGAATGATTATTTTTGCATATAATAATCTGTTGAAAATTTTTGAATGTTCTCTGTGTTTTAAGAAATATCAATAGATACGTGATATACTCCATGTCCATAATAAATATGTTCTCCATTTCAGACAAGACCAAAATTATTATATACCTTGACCAAGGTGGTGGCATTACTCCTAAAGAACTCCCCTTACAGCTCTCTTCTCCCCACCCTGATTACCATGAAACTAATCTTGCAGCTGTTGGACTGCAGAGAACAATAACTCAAATTACAAGGAAAAAAAGAGGAATAAAGATAACCTCAGATAATAGCTATTCCAAGTAATCAACATTGCTCCTGACCTGCCCTTCCCTTCTTTTGCCAGATGGTCTACTGGTAATTTTCCATTGACTTTACCCCAACTAAAAACTCATCCATCCCTCTGCTTTTCCTTGGAAATGATTTCTACACTATCTAGTTGATAATTGTACCTATAAATAAATTAATTATTGCCTGTTTAATGTCAGGTGAAGTCTTTCTTTGACAGACAAGAATAAAATGGAAGAAAGGGTTAAATTATTAGTGATATGGCAGTATAGAGGAGAAGTGGACATTCATTTTGGAAGTTGTAAAAGGCTCTCCTGGAGTATTTAAAATTGTCCTCTATCCTGGGGATTTGGTCTGACTGCAATCAAAGGCAGGAGTCTGAATACTGTTTGCCATGGTCAGTATACATTTAAAATATTTCTCTGTGTACCTTTCATTAGAGTAATTTCAATTGATTTATAATGTTAATATTTTATATTAATTCACTCATGTATAACTTTGGGGTAAAACAGTTTAATTTTAGACAAGAAGAAATCTTTGTATTATTAAAAACAGCCAGCAGTTGATCTGAATTAAATTTCTTCAGTTAATATAATCATATATACTGTAAGTGAATACAGATAGTTGCATTAATTAAAAGTACATTATGTTTAGATATATTTCTTATAAAAGTCCACTTCCTAATTTCATCAAGTGAGTTTTAGTTAGCTGTTAAGTTCTATCAATATTCTTGGTATGGTTAAATTTATAATTATGTAGCTCTTTTAGGAAAATAATTAGGATGCTTGAATAATTCCCAATCTTAATCTTCCTCAACCTACATATATATCAAGGAAAAATATCATTTATTTTACATATTTGATAGAGTACACATAACATTTTCTTAAATTATTACATCGAGCTACTGTGGAAATATCTATTGAGTCACTTATCTTCAATGTCTTCTATACGATCATTTTTATAATATCTACAAAATCCTGAAATATACTGTGCAATTTTATGTTAGTTCCATAAAATTTTCTCCTATTCATTGAGAAGTATTAAACCTTTTTCCAATTGTAGGAAAATTTGATCCTCTTGAGGTTCAATAATACCAAAGCACGATTGAAATTAAATTACTTTATTGGTGGGAATGCAACTGCAACAGATTATAAAAATTTTACCTTTACTAAGTTATATTTTTCTTAGAGACAGAGACACTTTTAAGTATCTCAAAAATTGATATAAAAGTCACAGATTCATAAAGAAAATGCATAATTGTCAATGCCTAAGATATGGACACTGTAAATTTTAGGTACTTTAAGGCTGTTTTGATCTGAATAGTGACACTATTTCATTATTGAATCAGTGTATGGTTCTTAGATGGGTTTAGACAACTTGAAATACAGTTGACATGTGCATTTCATAATAAAATTTAAATTTTTGTGAAGGAAGAAATTATAAGGTATAATTGAGAAAACATAATTACACCGATGTTATACCAAAATCTTCTCAGAAACTTGAAGAATAAAAATGCCAGGATACAATACTTGTTAATGTAGGAAAACCTAGTGTACCAATTCTACTTCTAAATTGAGTTCAAAGTAATTCCATAAAATATTGGTTTTATAAATTGGGAAAAGATCTGTTTTGGCTGACAAGCTATACACCACAAAATGCCTGATAAATATATTATAACAATAATGTCCCTATTCAAAAAAGCATTGTATTATATCATTAATGAATATAACAGAATAATAATTATTTGAAATAAATGTGTGTGAAAATAGAAGATTAGTTAGTTGTTCATAAAAATTCTATTCCTAACATTTATACACAATGGCTACAAAATTTAAGAGTGAATAGAAAAAGAGTGGCATTGGAGAATTTAGACTGCAAAATAAGAAATTAGGCAATTCAATTCCCAGACTTGCCTTTCCCTAACACCTTCTTGAATGATCGGGCCACTTCGTTGTTGTGGATACTGTAGATGAGTGGATTCAGCAAGGGCGTGAAGATAGTGTAGAAGATGGACACCATTTTGTCTTGGGTTGGGGAATGATGATAAGTGGGCTGAATATATATGAAAAAAGCTGTTCCATAGTACATACCCACCACCATGAGGTTAGAGGAAAACATGGCAAAAGCTTTCCAGCCACTCTTCCCAAATGCCATGCTAATGACCGAATGACATGGGTATAGGAAGCAAAGATGAATGCTGCAGATTAAACCATCATTAATATACAGCAGATGAAAAGAACCTTTTCAGATATTGATATGTTGTTGCATAAGAGTTTTAGTACAGAAGGAAAATCACAAAAAATGTGGGGAATTACCCGGGATCAACAATAGGAGAAGGAAAATGTAGCTATAGCATCAATGAAACCATCAGTAGAGCCCAAGATCCAGGAAGAGGTAGCAATAAGTCCCAATCTTATGGGTCTCATAAGATTGGGGTATCCTAGTGGGTGGCAAATGGCAACATAGCAGTCATAGGCCATGACAGTCAACAAGAAACATCTGGAGCCAAGTATTGATACATAGGAGAAAATTTGTGTGGCACAGCCTGCAACAGTAATTGAATTACTGCCAGACAAATAGTAGAAGGCCATCTTGAGTACTGTAGTAGAGATGAGCATGAGGTCCATGAGTGACAGTTGCCTGAGGAGGAAGTACATAGGGGTGTGGAGTTGGGTGTCCAGGCACATGAGAAGAACCATGGCAGTGTTTCCCTTGAAGGCCACAGTGAAGATGCCCAAGACCAGAGAGCAGAGTAAGGTGTGGATGGGGTTGTGATCAATGATTCCCAACAGGATGAAGTCAGAGCTGAAGGTCTGATTCTCCTATGCCATGATGTATATGCTCTTTATCTAGAACCACAAAAAGGGATATCAGTCCATTGATTTAGCAAATATTTACGCAGTGCTGCAAGATTCTGGAAAATTCTGCAGGTCAATGATAAATATGGTATGACATGATTAGGAAACTATCAGAGCAAGAACAATAAAATCCAAGTGAAAAGTATTTCTCACTTATGAAATTGTGGAACTTTTGCAATTTCAATTTCTGGCCATTCTTTTTCTTCTTTGACTGAATATCAGAGCTTCCTTAAAAGATAAGTTGATATAGAATTTGAGCCTGAATCAGCATGTGGCAGGAATACTGCCAGAGACTGTCCATGTGTCCTTACTATCATAATTTTAGGCAATTTTATTACCAGTGTTAATAACATCTCTGTTGTCCTACTAAAACTATTATAGTTTAGAGTATTTTGTTTATTTGTAGTAAATGTCCTATCCACTAATTATATGCTGAGAAAATATTCCTCAAACTTCTGAATAAAATATGTTATCTGTTGCTGCTATACCCAAATATTTACTATAAGGGAAAGCACACATGAAAATTGAAATTCAGGAAAGCCCAAAGTCAGGTCATTCAACTAATTCTATTGAACTCCATCTGCATGTCAGGGATTAGGGATAGAACAGTGATCAGATGAGGTAAAGCTCCTGCAGAGTCAAATAGCGACCACTTTAGCACTACATGTCATAAGAGGGTAAATGATATGGGGGAAAGTAAGGCACAGAAGAGTTTGGAGACTGATGAAGAGAGGTCAGTTGTGAACAGAGTAGTCTGGGAAGATGTCACTCATCTGGTGACATTTGCCAAAATCGTGGAGGAAGTGAAAAAGAGGGCACATCCCAGGAAATACCATTCCACACATAGATATCATCAAAGTGCAGTATAATAAATGGAATATTCATGGAAAAAATTTAAAAATGTGTTCATTATTTGAGGAAAAGAGATTTTTCTAATTTAGAAATAAGTTTGCTTTTTATTTGATCATCTAAAGCTTAGTGTACTAGAAAATTTACATGCATGATTAAATTTAATATACAGTGAGGTTATACTATATTAATAGTCAGCAATAATGATTACATAAACAGAAAAAACAGGTCATAGAACAATTAGACTCTAATGCACTTTTACTCATT